>JASVER010000077.1:2690506-2820893 GCA_030449065.1 Oceanodroma leucorhoa
AAAAAAAAAAAAAAAAAAAATAGGAGGTTAAAATAGAAAAAAAAAAAAAAAAAAAAAACAAACAAAAAACACACCACACCTTACTGTCCACAAAAGCAGACTGTTAGATTATGTCTTTTCAGGAATACAGTTCCCTATCAAAAAAATCACCTGGCCGTTTTCTCTTATGTTAAGATCTGACAGAACACCTAATTTGCAAAGTGCAACCAAGTCATGTCTGAACCATTTCAGTAAAGCAGACCAAGTCTCTTCACATGCTACATTAAAAGACCCGATGTCTGTGTTACCACCTAGCATTTCCTAAAAAGATAAATTCACTGGGTTTTTTTTGTTTTGTTCATAATGACTGGTATATCAATACAAACTTATGAATTAAATAACTATTAAAAATAAACGAGAACACTCAATTTATACATTTAAAACAGTCAACATATGCTAAAATTAATCAACTAAAAGACATGCGGGTTGGCTCAGCCTGTAAGTGAGAAACTAGCAGATGGTACTCCAGTAAACGTAAGAATCTGAAACAGAGAAAAAGCATGTGCAAACAACATAAGCAAGTGGCACATAGAGGACAGGGCACTGGAGGTTTTTGTTTTGGACAAGTAATCCAGATACCAAATGGGGAGGGAGGGGAGTTTGCCCTCAAAATTAGTCCAAATTCTTGCCACCAGGGGCAGCTTATACAGAGCCTTCTATCACTTGCCACAAAGCAGCAAAGAATTCCAGGAAGCCTGTGGTTAGATATATCAAATGTAAGACCCTGGAGAGAGCTAAATGCAACTTAGAAAAAAAAAGTTTACTGCAAGGCAAAAAGCATCCTATCCACCCAAACCCTAATCTTGGGAGGTGATTTTGTTGTTGTTGTTGTAGTTGGGGGGGGGGGGGATGTTTTGGGTTAAGTGTCTGACATATCATACAGAATGACATGCATGTTGTGACATAATGCTCACCTAATTCCTTAACCCCAGCCTGAAATATAAGAGATAATACAGTAGTAATAAACTGTATATAATGTTCACCTTTTTGTCAACTTCACTATCTGAATCACTGGCAGATGAGCTTGAAGACACAAGTTCCTTCGACTTAGGCATTCTAGGAGGAGAAAAATAATGTGAGAACACTATACAAGGAATATGTCCCATTACAGCTGGAAAGCCATCTTCAAACCTGTTTGTAAAGGCTCATATTATTCAAAACCCTCCTAAAGTCTTTCCTGCCTTTTCATATAAGCTTTAATACACGTTGTAGAGGTGATCTCAAACACTCTTCCCTCTTATATCTCTTCCCCTTTTTGCTGCAACTGCATTAAATGCAGCGTTTTAGTTTCTGAACCGCTTACAAAGGGACAATTTTTCACCAGTTTCATATACTCCTAGACATGGCAGAAACCATAATGTAAAAAATACAATACAATACTGTCCTCCAGCTTAATTCTTTATACTACATTCACAAATATAAACTATTAAGGCTCTAGCATTATCTATACCCTTACATGGGCATTTTGCCCAGTTGGATTTGCAAGCAACACGCTGAGTAATTGTCATATATGAAGCTAAAGTTCCCACCAATAATACAAAAGTCTGAAAAACACTTCAGTTACAGTGAACTGCAATTAATTTTTCCACTGCCGTTTCAACACATCAGTCACTGGAGTCTACTCATTTGCCAGACAAGCGGCTATTCAACTTTCCTTGAATGCATGCTGCCAGGTGTGCTTCTACATCTCTCTAGTATGCAAACATGTGGTTAGATACAGCAGTTGCACATCTTGCCTGCTACTAGAAACTCTTTGTAGCAAATAAATAGCTCATTTGTTCTTTCAGAATAAAAATAGGCATCCCAGAGAGAAACGGTATAAAATAAACTACAGCTAGGAAAGGCTAAGAAAAGATTAAAGAAATATATCTCAGGGAGGAAAAAGGAATAGCAGTGTTTTTAAAATGGCAGTGAAAAACACACATGCAAATGAAAAAACGGAGTCTGAATAATGCTAATGGATCAACCTGGTTCTAAACTAGGGTAAGTTCTGTCGTAACAGCTTGGAGCACAATGATGGAAGCTGTAGCACTGAAAATGAAACAGGGTATGAGCAAGCACACATAAGCCACGCTGCAGAATGGAGGCAGAGCAGAGCTGGAATGGGACGACAATGTGAAAATAAGCACAGCGATGACATGAAATCGGGGAGCCGCACAAGAAAAGACCGATACGCGGGGGGGGGCGCGGGAACCAGCAGGCGATAACCCCAGGGTCCGCATCAGGGTGAAGAAGGGACAATATGGAGGAAGGTGCCTGTGGAAACTGGAGGAAAAAAAAATGGGGGGTGATAAGTGCCCCTCAGGAGAGGCTGGCAGGCAGAGCGTCAGGAGACACCGAAGCACAGGTGAGAGCGAGGGCGGAATGAGACGGCCAAGTGAGGACGAGGGAAAAAAGACAGAGGAGAAAGACGAGCCAGGAAGAGCTAGGGAACACCAGGTAGGCGGATCCCAGCCGCCATTTTCCTCCCCTATTCCTCTTTTCGACGGATCGTGTTGCCCCCCTACGGGAAAGGAGCGAGGGTCCGAACAGGGGGGCGCGGGCAAGGACGCTCAGCTCCTCCCTGGGCAGGGCGGCAGCAAGCGTGCTGCAGCTCACCGGCGGCGGCGGAGAGAAAAGGCAGCACAAAAAAAAAAAAAAAAAGGGTCGGGGGTCGTCAGCGGGCAGGGTCAGATCCCAGCGTGGGGGGAACGGAGCCGGGCGGTTCCCCGCCGCCATTTTCTCCCTCAGTCAAATCCTCTTTGCCCCCCCAACATGGCAGCTTCTCCTCGACAGCGGCTCCTCCTCCCGCCCCAGGCCCGCTCCACAGCGGGGCATCCCTCCCGCAGGGCACAGCGGGCACTCGAGGAAAAGGGGAAGCCTCGCCACACGGCGAGCCCCAGCGCGCCTCCCCCGCGCCGGCCGGAAGGGGCCAAGATCCCGGCAGTCGGCGACGGGGGCAAGAGACGGAGAAAATGGCGGCGGCTCCGATGGGGCGCGAGGGGGGACCCCAACACTCACGTCCTGCTCCGCACGCTCCTGCTCCGCACCCCAAGAGAAACGGAAATGACGCACGGCGTAATCCCCGCCTCTGCCCTGCACCACGTGAGAGGGGCGGGGGGAAGCGTTTAAAGGGGACGCGTCGCTTTGTTGCTGATTCCCGCGTTCCCCGCCCCGGTGAGCGGCTGGGGCGGGCGGCAGCGAGCGCCTCCCGCGGGGCCGGTCTCCGCGTACGCCGCCTCACGCCAACCAGGCACCAAGGGCGCAGAAACGCGCCCTCCGAAGGGAATCCTGTGGGGCTTGACGGCAGGGTCCTGCCCGCCCCGCGGCCCAGCCTGGAGTCGGGACCGCTCGGGGCTGCGGACCCGCTGAGGGGAGGCGCCGCTGGGGCCGGACCTTCACCAGCCGCCGGCCGTGAGGCGGTGGCGCTGGGGCGGCTTTGCATACCGAAACCGCAGCCCCGGGTGGCGGCCGAGGCGCTGTTGAGGAAAGCGCCGGTTCCTCTTTCTTTCCCCGGGTGGCTTGGGCTTCGAGTTCTGCCTGCGGGGCCTTGCGGCGCGGGGCGGGTGAGCCTTAGGCAGTCACCTTGGGTCTAGCGCAGGGCTGAAGCGCTGGGGACTAAAGCTTACAACAACCCCGTCTCCTGTTTTAAAAATCTACTTTTTAGAAGTCCTCCAAGCAAAAAAAAAAACACCTTGAAAGCATAATTTGTCAATCTTGCCTGTTTCTGTAGCGTGTTTACAGCAGAAGACTGCATCCTAAGTGCCCTGCTGGTGCCGTCTCCTGTGTCGGGACTGGAAGAGGGGCTGTAGGCCGAGTTCATCCAAACACGTATGTGACAGCTGCTGAGATAAACCAAAATGACACCTCTTCGGAGGGGAGGTGGGGAAAGGGTCCTCTGCCCCCAGCTTTGTGAAAGGAGTCGACTTTTAGCAGCCTTTGCAAAACACGTTAGGCCAAGCGTGCTGCCAGAGCACAAGTGGTTTCATGTTGTGTCTTCCTGTGTTACCTGTTTGAGCCTGTACTTTATTTCAGTTTATGATGAGATTTATTAACATTAAAATATTATCGTCGTCAGTACAACTTCACACAAAACTAACACAGCCTCTTACTCTTTCCTTATTACTGTTTGCACCGATAGGTCATATAGTTGTGCTGTAAGCATGGCAGGAGACCAGTGCTTCAGATACCCGTTATCAGTTCAGTTTAAACCTTTTCTCATTGCTATTGCTTCTAGACCTGTGCTTTAGCTACCATGGCAATGCAAGCTTTTCATAAAAAGTGCAAGCAAGCTATCAGAAATAGGAAGTCGACGCTAGTCCCAATCCTAGCTTCCAGATAAAGCTATTGTTGGTACAGGTGAAGTGGGGTGGTGGCGGATAGGCCTATGTAGTTTCAAGAACAAACACCTATTAATAAAGTGTTTTAAATCAAAAGTGTTGGGCTTTTTTAAATTGCAAAGATCCCTGTTCATTAACATGGGCCAGAAGGATAAACATCATGTTTCACAAGGGGATAATCCCGCAAAGTAGCATGAGCAGCTGCAAGTCCTAAGCAGGGTTTCTGAAAAAAGGACTTACGGGAGATGGGTGAAGAGGTTTTTAGAAGGGATCCATGAGGTCTGTACAGCCTCACCATGAATTGAGGTCAACTGGCTCTCAGTATAGAGCCAATTTTTCATTTTTTTCACTTTAATAGCAGAAAAACAGGAAGTTAATACCAGAAATTAGAAGTGCAATCTTTTAACTAATTCTTGGAAATTTGCTATTTCATAATGTTGTTATATATCTTGCAAAAAGAAAAGAAAAGTGGAAAAATATACAGTTCTTACTACATGCCTAACCTTTGGAAAATAAAACCATGGTTGTTTATACAGAATCAAAGCACAGTAAATCACATGCATGCAAATATAGTAATTATTACCACTGCACAAATATCAAGTGATATAATTGTGGAAGATGAACGGATGATCTTTTAATACTTAATGCTCAACTCCAACAAAAAAAAAGAAAATACTTATTCCACAAAGGATAGTCTCCACATGTGGAATATTAATTTGAAAAAACATAGCCATTCTTTTCAAGGCTTTTACTAACTCTTCATGTTAGACTAGTAATGGCAGTTCAGGTCTTTGTAATCCCTATCTGCTTTGCTTTCTTATAGGTCAACTCCCGTTACACAAAGGATGCTAAGGTTTTAGGAGCATCACATTCAAATCAACAATTCTTTATTAACTTTTAATCAAGTCCTTCAGCCTTGAAATAAATCAAAATTACTAGAAGAAAGATTTTTCTGCTGGATCTTAAGGAGTTAACTTCTCCTACCTGCAGCATTTCATCCAAAGCAAGCACCAAGTTTATTTTTACAGCTGAATTCCAGAATAACAGGTCAGTGAGGGGAAGAGAGTGTTTGATACAACTGGGGATTTCATATTCTGTTTTTCAGTAATGATAGGTTTCTGTGAGAATTATTCTGGTCGTTAAGTAGAGTGGCTGTTTGAGCTTTTTGGTAAATTACCCTTATTATATGTTATGCTATTTAAAAAGAAGAAGGAAGATACTAAGAAAAGATGCTGGCTTTAGAAAAATGGGGAAGGAGCCTTAATTTTTGAAAGGTAAATTTCTTCTGTTACCTTCTGAGTGAGTCATCTATCCCCCCCAAGGGGTATAGTTCACTTTCTGGGTTCTTAAAACAGATTTTTTGTGATGGGTTGTTCCCTTATCAGACACTTTCCTTCTGTAGCTGCCTTAAAAGGGCTTAAATTCTTCTAGTTACTGCCTGATTGCCTCATTTCATATCACACATGTCTTTGGCTGAGAAGAATGTTGACGCATTAGCTTTTTCTTCAAAGAGAAATTTCAGCATGCAGATTTGAACGAGAATGCTGAAAAATACAGGCTCATGCTTCTGATCACATAGCAATTGCTAACTGCAATCTTTGACTCCTCTAGTTACAAATAGTAGAGCTGGTAGGAAACACATTTTGGGCCAAGCAGAATGAGGGACAGCTCTTTAAAGTTTTAGTATTCAGTACTTACTGGTTTAAAAGGTGGGTAAGAAATCGGCTGAGGAAGGGGAGGTTAGCCTATAATATGGACACTAATTTCATTAAAGTGTCAGGAAAGAAAAGAGTAAGGGATGCTGCCAGGCAGTATTTTTGCTTGTGTACTGTAACTGGTTCGTTTCTCGTGTGCATATGATGTGTAGTTTGAGTTTGCATTAACACTTGCATAATTTTGTATTATGCTTGAGTTTGAGTGGTCGGGTTTTTTATGTTGCAATTTGGTATTCTAAACACTGATAACTTCCATTTGTGATTTAATAAATTACTTTTATTGATTTTATTAACACTTTGTTATTATGGTCACGGTTCAATGTGTAAACCTTGTTGTTAATAGGTAACACTTTTTTGCTTTAATCACTTAAAACCTTGGTGAAAACATCTGGTCTTTGTCTTCACTGCTTAAAAAATATAATTTCACTTTAAAATAAGAAGGTTGATAGGCTGATAAGTGTCTTGTCTCTGTGTAGCTATCTGAAAGAATTCCAGCTGAGATGATAACATTGGACTCCTTATACTGATTTTAAAACCTCCTCCTATCTAGGGCTTTTACAAAGAGAGCACTAAGTATTAAATTACCTTTCCAGGAAATAAAAGTGCAGCTTTTGTTAACGTGATCTGTGCTCTACTGTGTAGGAAAGCTTTAATCCTCTGCTGCGCCTGCCCTGCCCTCTGGTGGTCACGCACACAAGGGCCGGCTGAGAGGCTGTTTTTAAATGAAGTGGAAGGTCGCCTCGGAGAAATCTTACCTCCACCCGCTACCAAAAAAAAAAAAAAAAAAAAAAAGGTCTACGTTTGCTCACTTTTAGTGGTTGACAGAGAAGGTGCAAAAGATTTAGAGTTTTCTCCATTGTGTTTCAGCTACAGTTTTGCAGTCCTGTGGTAGCAGCAGCAACGTGTCTTGGACATTAAAGTAGTAGGATGGATGACACTGCGTGTTATATGGTGCTTTCTTCTCACCATATTTTGGAGATGTCCTTTCATATAGACGAAAAGAAGATCAAAGATTTGTTTTTCTGAATGCTAGCTTGCCATTTTCGTATATGATATTTTTAGATGCATTGAACTTTGCACAAATAGAGTAGCTGTACTATTTAATCCCAAAAGTTTTGCATTCCAGTGTATGTTTTCATTCTGGAAATTCTCGGCTATTCTTCTGTAATCTTAATAGGAACAGAGATGGAGAAGTTTCTTTCTCCTGTTTAAAAAAAATGTTTTGAATTTGAATTTATGGTTCACTAAAGCTTTTCTGCCTTTCTCCCTCTGCCACATGATTTGCACTTTATCACTCCATTTATTTTCCTTCCAGTTACGGATACGAAAATCAGTAAAGCTCAAAATGCCCTAAAGGATCTAATCTGAATTTATTACTGTTTCATTTTGAAGCAAATCTGATACACATCTTACGGAGATGCAATCTTGTTTTATAACCCACTGAGGTTTTTTAAGTATAGACTATGAATCTGATCCTGCGAGCTAGTAGTAACATAAATAGATGTTATGTAATGCTTCACAAAGTCACCAGGAAGCGTCAGGTTCTTATTAGGAAACTGCTGAGGGAAAAACGTGTGTAATATCACTGGGTTTTTTCCCAAGAAAATGGGAAACCTTGATTTTTCTTTTTCTGTCACACTTAGTAAGTGTGACTTCTCATAAAGTATGTTGTAACCTTTTTAAAGTGATATATGCACTGAAGATTCAATATGCAAAATTCACCCAGAAAAGTCCAGAGGGTCCAGAGGAGGCCACAAAAATGATCGGGGGATGGAACGCCTCTCCTATGCAGAAAGGCTGAGAGAGCTGGGGTTGTTCAGCCTGGAGAAGAGCAGGCTTCGGGGAGACCTTATTGCAGCCTTTCAGTACTTAAAGGGGGCTTCTAAGAAAGAGGGGGACAGACTTTTTAGCAGGGCCCGTTGCAACAGGGCAAGGGGGAGTGGTTTTAAACTAAAAGAGGGTAGATTTAGACTAGATATAAGGAAGAAATTTTTTACAATGAGGGTGGTGAAACACTGGCACAGGTTGCCCAGAGAGGTGGTAGATGCCTCATCCCTGGAAACATTCAAGGTCAGGCTGGACAAGGCTCTGAGCAACCTGATCTAGTTGAAGATGTCCCTGCCCACAGCAGGGGGTTGGACTAGATGACCTTTAAAGGTCCCTTCCAACACAAACTATTCTATAATCTGACACTTCTGCTGAAATTGCAGCTGAATTGGGCTGCCAAATGGGAGCTTATGCTTAAACATATGAAGGGCTGAAATCAAAAGATATAGGGTAGAATATTTGAATTAGAAGTACTAGAAATTACTTGGATGAAAGAAGTTATGAAACCTAAGACACAAATCTGTATTGTAAATAAGAAAGCGGTTTTTCTTCCTCAGCTTGTGGAGCCAAAGCTTGAAAAGAGGGTAAATATTCCAAGTTTGCCTCATCAATGAAGAAACGATAGGCAATTGCAGGCCTACCCACTTGCAAAATATAGGTTTAGTTCTACAGTGTTAAAAGGTGTGTGAATGTCTGTGTGTTTATACAGATGCTTATATTTTAATGAAATGTGTATTGAATACTGTATATTTATCAGTGTATTGGAAGGTTTATAACCGAAAAAACTTGAAAGACAGTGGAACAAAGAAAACTTCCATTTTCTTTTTGTCCATGTACCATAATCCAGTGGTCCAATTATGAACAATTTTTAATAAAAATAAGGAGGGGACAATATAGATATCTCTCATTTATGTATCCTGACTTTATTGAGATTCTCATGGCAGAAGTTATGCTCTGTAAGTTCTTCTATAGAAGGTTTGTATAGAGCTCTGTCCTAAAGTACTCTTGTAGATAACATCAGGATTAGGGCTTTTGTTTTTATAAGCAATAGCAATTAAATATCTTCACCCAATAGCTGCTTTCTTCACAGAAAAGCACTTTGAGTGGAAAAGCACCACAGAGGTTTGAAATTCATTCCTCTTCCCATGCAGGTTCCTTTTCCTATTGTGTTTGATTAGGATAAGAAAGAACAAGAGGTACAGTACTATTTAGTTCCTAAAACTAATAAGGACCAATAAATTATGTTCAGTGAATTGGCAAGGATGTTTGGCATCTTAAGTAGCTATACTTCATATGCAGCTGCAATACTGTAAGCTTTAGATGAGAAATTACTCTCCTCATTTATTTTATAATCAAAAATGTCTTTGCTGAAGTCTTACTGCCTAAGACAACCGCAGGTACCGTGGGATAAGGGAAACCCATGCCTTTGTGAGTACTGTGAGAGATCCCAAGCAGGGGTGTTTTGAGTAGGTGTGGCTTACGGAAAACAAATACTTCTAAAATTATCAGTTTTTAATTAATCCATAAGTGTTTGTAAGTCTTCATTAGTTTATGAAAAATGTACATCATAGCGCAGACAAAACACAGAAATGAGACGCAAGTGTTTAAGGATTTAAGTTTTGCTTTGTTCATCCACTGGTCACAGGGAAGGATTGCCTAAAGGTGGAACTCCTCCCCTTGCTCCTAGCCTGGCTAGCAACGAGGGGTCCCTGCTATAGTAATTCCTGTAACATACAACTCAAATCCTGGGTTACAACAATTTAAAGGTATATCCATTACAATCTCCACCCCAGGTCCCTTTGGACCAGACCATCAGGTTTAACATTGCAATGAACTCCTCCCCTTGGCCCTGCTCCGGCTTGGACTTATCCACAGACTGCAGTCCCTTCGGGGTGTACCTGCTCCAGGTGGAGCCTTATCTATGAGCCACAGTCTCTCCGGGGTGTACCTGCTGCGACATAGACTTATCCACAGCCACAGTCGCTTTGAGGTGCACCTGTTCCAAAGTGGCCTTCTCCATGGGCCACAATGCCTTCAGAGATATACCTGCTCCAGCGTGGCTTTACCCACAGCCACAGTCCCTTCAGAAGTAAACCTGCTCCAACATGGCCTTACCCATGGCTGCAATCCCTCCAGGGGTGTACCTGCTCTGTCATGGGCTTATCCATGGCCGCACGCTTTGAGGTGCTCCAGCATGACCTCATGCACAGCCGCTGATGCTTCAGGGTGTACCTGCTGCAGCATGGACTTATCTACAGCCACAGATGCTTCGAGGTGTACCTTCTCCAGCGTGGGCTTATCCTTAGGCCACAATCCCTTCAGAGGTATACCTGCTGCGGCACGGACATAATCATGGCCACAGATACTTCGAGATGTACCTGCTCTGGTGTGGACTTACTCACAGCCACAGATGCTTCAGGGTGTCTTGCTCCCACATGGACTCATCCACAGGTCAGAGCCCCTTCGACTCGAGTTTGCACTGGAGTTCCAGTCTGCCCAGTACAGCAGCACAGAAACAGCAGCGATGCCCTGGCCATCTGCCAGCCCAGGCACATCGCCATCGCTGTTATCCAACTGCTCCCAGGCACAGCACAGTAGGATGATAAGCAGCACAGCAGTACAGCAGGCRGCGAAAGCAAAAAGCAGCCTCTGACGAGCACTGGACTCTAATATACAGTAAGACAAGCAGGCCCCATGGCAAGCACAGAAGCCTGCAGACTAATACCTAAACAGCAATAACAATTAAAAATTTGATCTAGCACATTCCAATCAAATCTGTCATTATCTCAAACTATTTGAGCCCCACGTTGGGCACCAAAAAGGACTGTCACGGTTTAACCCCAGCCGGCAACTAAGCACCACACAGCTGCTCGCTCGCTCCCCCACCTCCGGTAGGGTGGGGAGAGAATCGGGAGGGCACACTGTCCTGGTTTTGGCTAGGATAGAGTTAAATTTCTTCCTAGTGCTATGTTTTGGATTTAGTATAAGAAGAATGTTGATAACACACTGATTTTTTAGTTGTTGCCAGGTAATCTACTTTTCAAGGACTTCTCATAGTCCCATGCTCTACCAAGCGCACAAGAGGCTGGGAKGGAGCAGAGCCGGGACAGCCAGCCCAGCTGGCCAACGGGGTATTCCATACCATGTGACGTCATGCCCAGTATAYGAATGAGGGGGGAAGGGGTYCCGGAAGGAGGGATCRCTTTGGCTATTGTCTCGGCGGGTGGTGAGCAATTGCATTGTGCATCACTCATTTCATATATTGTATCATTAATATATTATTACCATTGTTATTATTATTATTCCTTTCTTTTCTGTTCTATTAAACTGTCTTTATCTCAATCCGTGAATTTTTTTTTTTCAATTCTCTCCCCGTCCCGCTGCGGGGGTGGGGGAGAGTGAGCGAGCGACTGTGTGGCRTTTGGCTGCCTGCCAGGTTAAACCACTATAGTCCTTTTTGGCGCCCAACATGGGGCTCGAAGGGTTGAGATAACGACAGATCCGACCAAAGCGTATTAAGGCAACATTTATTATAAGTATTCATTATATTGTTTCAATAGTCGCTGGTCACAATGTTGATTTATTGGCAGCTTATGAAGGGGTTCGAGCTGCTTCGGAAGTGGTTGGTACTGRAGCACAGCTCCTCCTGGCACCCCGACTGCCGGTGCTGGGCTGGATGTTCAAAGGGAGGGTCCCCTCTACACATCATGCAACCGATGCTACCTGGAGTAAGTGGGTTGCACTGATCACACAGCAGGCCCGAGTAGGAAATCCCAGTTGCCCAGGAATCTTGGAAGTGATCACGAACTGGCCAGAAGGCAAAGATTTTGGAATGTCCCCAGAGGAGGAGGTGAAGCGTGCTGAAGAGGCCCCACCGTATAATAAACTACTGGAAAATGAGAAGCAATATGCCCTGTTCACTGATGGGTCCTGCYGCCTTGTRGGAAAACATCGGAAGTGGAAGGCTGCTGTATGGAGTCCTATCAGACAAGTTGCAGAAACCGCTGAAGGAGAAGGTGAATCGAGTCAGTTTGCAGAGGTGAAAGCCATCCAGCTGGCCTTGGATATTGCTGAGCGAGAAAAATGGCCAGTACTTTATCTGTATACTGACTCATGGATGGTGGCAAATGCYCTGTGGGGGTGGCTGCAGCAATGGAAGCGGAACAACTGGCAGCGCAGAGGTAAACCCGTCTGGGCCGCTGAAGTGTGGCAAGATATCGCTGCCCAGGTTGTTGGTTGTAAAAGTAAATTATGTAGATGCTCACGTACCCAGGAGTCGGGCCACTGAGGAACACCAGAACAACCAGCAGGTGGACCAGGCTGCTAAGATYRAAGTGGCTCAGGTGGATTTGGACTGGCAACACAAAGGTGAATTATTTCTAGCTCGGTGGGCCCATGACACCTCAGGCCATCGAGGAAGAGACGCAACATATAGATGGGCTCGTGATCAAAAGGTGGACTTGACCATGGACACTATTGCACAGGTTATCCATGAATGCAAAACATGCGSTGCCATCAAGCAAGCCAAGCGGGTAAAGCCTCTTTGGTATGGAGGGYGATGGTTGAAGTATAAATATGGGGAGGCCTGGCAGATTGACTATATCACACTSCCACAGACCCAYCAAGGCAAGCGCTATGTGCTCACCATGGTGGAMGCAACAACTGGGTGGCTGGAAACATATCCTGTGCCCCATGCCACTGCCCAGAACATGATCCTGGGCCTTGAAAAGCAAGTCCTATGGCGACATGGCACCCCAGAAAGAATTGAGTCAGACAATGGGACTCACTTCTGAAACATCCTCACAGACACCTGYGCCAAAGAGCACGGCAWCGAGTGGGTATATCACATCCCCTATCATGCACCAGCCTCCGGGAAAATCGAACGATACAATGGACTGCTAAAGACCACACTGAGAGCACTGGGTGGTGGGACATTCAAGCATTGGGACACACATTTAGCAAAAGCCACCTGGTTAGTCAATACCAGGGGATCTTTCAATCGAGCTGGCCCTGCCCAATCAGAACTTTTATGTACTGTAGATGRGGATAAAGTCCCTGTAGTGCACAGGACGAATATGCTGGGGAAGACAGTCTGGGTTACTCCTGCCTCAGGCAAAGGAAAACCCATTCGTGGGATTGCTTTTGCTCAAGGACCTGGGTGCACTTGGTGGGTAATGCRAAACGATGGGGAAGTCCGATGTGTACCTCAAGGGGATTTGATTTTGGGTGAAAATAGCTAATGAACTGAATTGTATGATGTTGATTGTTATATGATATTATATATCATCACTTCTGTGGTTGCTATCAAAGGGATCACAGTGAAAATCACCCAGATTAATGAAGAATGAACTCTGATAAAACGGAGCAAAGTGCAACGATGATGGAACCGGATGAGCGCAGCGGTAATAGAATCAGAACTGGCTTCAGGTTGCAACAATCCAACACCACATACCATCTTTCCTGCTCTGAAAGACTATTATGACAGATGGAGCCCAAAGTCATGGACTAAATGAASTCAATGGGCATTTTAGAGGGACGGCCCACCRACTAAGGAAATGATATATCAAGAGACAAGAAAGATGGTGGTGATTAATTGAAATGTATTGGAAGATGTGAGACCTAGGCATGATGTAGATGGTATAGAATAAGAAAAAGGACTGTAGTGGTTTAACCTGGCAGGCAGCCAAACGCCACACAGCCACTCACTCACTCTCCCCCGCCCCTGCAGCGGGACGGGGAGAGAATTGAAAAAAAAAAAATTCACGGATTGAGATAAAGACAGTTTAATAGAACAGAAAAGAAAGGAATAATAATAATAACAATGGTAATAATATATTAATGGTACAATATATGAAATGAGTGATGCACAATGCAATTGCTCACCACCTGCYGAGACAATAGCCAAAGYGATCCCTCCTTCCGGGACCCCTTCCCCCCTCATTCATATACTGGGCATGACGTCACATGGTATGGAATACCCCGTTGGCCAGCTGGGCTGGCTGTCCCGGCTCTGCTCCCTCCCAGCCTCTTGTGCGCTTGGTAGAGCATGGGACTATGAGAAGTCCTTGAAAAGTAGATCACCTGGCAACAACTAAAAACATCAGTGTGTTATCAACATTCTTCTTATACTAAATCCAAAACATAGCACTAGGAAGAAATTTAACTCTATCCTAGCCAAAACCAGGACACACACAAGGGAAAACCTGTGGGTTGAGATAAAAACAGTTTAATAATGGCAATAAAACAAAGTAGAACAGTGATAATAACAATGATAACAATAGCAGAATATACAAAACAGGCAATGCACAATGCAACTGCTCACCCCCAGGTGTTCCCAATGAACCACGTCAGACGAACCCCAGAGCCTCCCCCCAACCCTACTTTTATACTGAGCATGATGTCACATGGTATAGAATACCCCATTGGCCAGCTGGGTCAACCGCCCCGGCTATGCTCCCCACCAGCTCCCCCTGCACCTGGCAGAGCATGGGAGGCTGAAAAGTCCTGGTGCAAGCACCACCCAGCAACAACCAAAGCATCAATGGGCCATCAACGTTCCTTTCATTACCAAACCCAAAACACAGCACCCCCTCCAGCTACAGGAAAGAAATTAACTCTGTCCCAGCYGGAACCAGGACAATAGGTAAAGCAAAAGCCGTGCACACAAGGAAAGCTAAACAAGGAATTCATTCACTCTTTCCCATCGGCAGGCAGGTGTTCAGCCATCTCCAGGAAAGCAGGGCTCCATCATGCGCAACAGTTACTTGGGAAGACAAACGCCATCACTCCGAACATCCCCCGCTTCCTTCTTCCCCAACTTTATATGCTGAGCACGATGTCATATGGTATGGGATATCCCTTTGGTCAGTTGGGGTCAGCTGTCCTGGCTGCATCCCCTTCCAACTCCTTGTGCCCCCCAGCCTACTCGCTGGTGGGGTGGTGTGAGGAGCAGAAAAGGCCTTGACTCTGTGTAAGCACTGCTCAGCAGTAACTAAAACATCCCTGTGTTATCAACACTGTTTCCAGCACAAATCCGAAACATAGCCCCATGGTAGCTACTGTGAAGAAAATTATCCCTGCCAAAACCAGCACACAGGGTGATGGGGAACAGAGAGAAATTCAGTCACTCGAACAGGAGGTTACTGCAATGKTCTGCCCAACAATTTTTAGGAGCAATTTGATAGACTGCTAGTGCTTAGAGACTTCAGATGAATGGGCCCTATGTGCTTTACCTCACGTGTACAGTAAGCACATAGGAACTATGGCAGAATTAATTTGTGGACTTATTATCCGTGGCGCCTTGGGGAAAGATCATACGATGTGGACGTGGCTTTAGTTGGAAGACAGCGACGTTGCTCTTCACATGTTCAGTTGTGATGGTGCAGCTGAGGGCACAACTGAATCTGAAACTCATTTAGAGTTTAGGCAAGTCCRAGGTCTTGCTGTGAGCTCCGCACGCGTGCACTAACTGCAGCTCCGTGGCCTTGCCAGAGYGCTAACTAGGTACTTGCTGTGTATGCCAGGCGTCAGCCAACCATGTGCTTGTGTGGGAAAGCTGGTACATGCTGACACACGCGGTGCGTGCGTGGGGACAAACACCAGTGTGTGTGAGGGGCGGGGGAGTCGCGCTTCAACTGGACTTCTGTTTCTGGAGCTACCTACTGCTGTGTGTTGTGCTTTTGCAGGCAAGAATGAGAAACCGACCCTACCGTTGCAATGAGTCCGCGGGCAGGGGTGTGATGTGGCTGTGGGTGCGGAACAGCGGACATTGGAGGGAGGACGGGGAGAGGCGGGCACTGCATGCAGCGCTCCCCTGACAGCGCCTCGCCATCGGGCCTGGGCCTCAGAGAGGAGGACTACAGCTCCCAAGAGCCTTTGCACATCCCGCGCATGCGCACTCAAGGACCTGCGCCTCGAAGCGCGGGGGCGGCTCCCCCGGCACTCAGCATGTTGCTCTACGGGCGGGGKGGGGTGCAGAGGGCGTGGCCACGGGCCAGACTACAACTCCCCGCTGCCCCTCGCACATCCCGCGCGTGCGCACGTCGGCGGCCCGGCCCCACTCCGCCGTCGTCACCGTAGGTGGGTGGGTGGGGGGAAGGGAGCGAGCGCGGCGGTGAGGAGGAGGAGGAGGAGGAGGAGGAGGAGGGAGGGGGGGGTGAGAGTTGAGAGTTCAGCCGCCGCTGTCGCTGCTAACTCGGACTCATGATTCCCATATGTCCTGTAGTTTCGTTCACCTATGGTAAGTAACGGCGCTCGGTGTGTATGTGTGTCCGCGCGCCCGGGGGGGGGGCGGCGGGGCGGTGGAGGGGGAGGGGGAAGGGGTGCGGCGCGGCGCGGCCCGCGCGCGGGGCGGGAGGGGGTCCTGAGGCGCCGTGTCTGACCTGGCGCTCGCGCGCTCTTTCTGTCCCTTGTCTGTCTGTCCCCTTCTCTTCCTCTCCCCCCTCCTCCTCCGCCTCCTCCTTCCCCCCTCCTCCTGCCGGGCCTCCTGTCATGGCCCCGACCGCCGCCGCCACCACCGCCGCCTCTTGGTTATCGTCGCCACAGTGCCCAGCCGGCTGGGAGAAGATGCCAAAATGGCCACCGGCAACTACTTTGGATTCACCCATAGCGGGGCTGCTGCCCAGTATAGGTAACCACCGCGACCCCTCCCTGCCCTGCCCCGCCCCTCCCTCAGCCCGAGCCCGCGGCCCCCTCCTCGCCTCCGGTCCCCTGTCCCTGACCGGGAGCTCCCCGCCCCCTCGGGGTGAGGGTTCGGGACTGTTCCCATGCCCCGCCTCGCGCGGGGGCCTCTTCTGCACCCCGCTCGTCCGGGATGGTTGTGCCTGGAACCCTTCTGCTTGTCCGCCCCGCCCGCGGGTGTGTTTTCTTACCCTCTTGGTGAGGGCCTCGTTGTATCCCCAGTGGTGTGAGGGTGGGGAGGTGGAGCTGGGCACCGAGGAGGAGGAGGAGAATCAGCGGCAGCATCAGGTCTCAAGGCCCTTAACTTAAAATGGCCACTTGCAGTCAACATCACCAGCAAGTTACTGTCTCCTGCTCCCGGGCCCTTCTTCTCCATCAGCTTCAGGGAAGATGGGGCTTGCTCCTCAAGTCTTTGCCCCCACTTATGTCAGTGTGGGAGGACAGAAGCCTTTTTAACATAGGTTAGTACCCAACCTATGGGAGGGTGGATGGATAAGGGAAGAGCTGAAGCACAGCAGAAAATACAGGGGGCTTCATCCCATTGAATGTTATAATTAGTTAATGTCTCTAAGAAAGTAGAGAAAGTACTTTCAGGGCCAGGCACCTTCTGAAAAGATTTCCTGCTTTGATATCTAAGACCAGGAGCAGGTCTTCTGGTGGAGCTCAGGGACCCGTAACTGTACATATTACATCTTGTGTAGACACATTGCCGTAAGTCTTTGTATCTTTGTAGTTTTTGCGTGTCCAGTTTGTGTATCAGTGTGGTGAAAAGTAATTAGTAGCATCTGTTGTCTCACTTTTTCTGAAATCAGGTTACTTAATTTGACAAAAAACAGATACAATCAGGAACATCTTCACATTTTTGGCTTGTATTAGAGTAGCACCTTAAAGTCCACATTTGAATCTACGTTACTCGTTTCATAAATCTGTAATGAAGACCTTCCTTGACTCCTAAGTCTTGGTTAATGGGCAAAACAGAAGAATAAAGCAAATATATGAGAGTTTACTAACAAATGAATGCAGATGTGTGCTACTGTTAACTAGATAATTAAAATTACATACCTGACATAGTTTCAGCAATACACAGTTTTATGGAGGTCTTGGAATGACTCCCAATCTAGTCTTTCTATCTATTTTTTTCCTGGAAATGGACATAAAGTACATTAAATTTAATTTACTCCAATGTTTAATAATTAAAGAAGAGGATTAAACTTAGTTTGTCTTCTAGTTCTTTTAAGATTAGGTGCTCACAGTATGTTTATGTTTTACTTGACAGTTACAGTGAAATTTGAAAGTGAGTTGTCGTGGCATATAAAGGAGTTTCTAAATAGAATTTTCTTTTTTTTCTTTTTTTGTAAGTAAACAAATTATCTTTAAGTGAATAATAAGGTGGGATCCATATTTCTGCAGTTTTGAAGTGGAAATGAATTTTTTAAATTACTATTCTTTTTATTGTGGAGCTGAGGTGGTCTCTAGACTTACAAACCTGAACAACTGGTTTGAGATTTCCTTTTGAATTGCAGTATAAAAACATCTAATTGGAATAATGTTCAAGTTCAAAACTTGTTTTCACAGTTAATTCTAAATGTGTTCTTGAGAAAATGGAAAAACTGAAAGAAGCTTTTTCCTTTGCWATCACAAGTGCAAGATACTGTTTCATTTGCTATCAGTAAAAGACTCTACATCCTATAAATGGTTTGTATATTTTTCACATCTGAAAGTGAAGAGATGTAGCAATCAGTGTTAAAGCAGGGCATTCATAAGAATGAATTTAATATTTTGAGCAGAAAACACAGGAGTCACTTAAAATTTCTAAAAGAGAGCTTACCTTCATGAGGTAGACTTGGCAGGTCCTTAGTAGTTTGTTTACAGAGCACCACAAAATGTATATTCCACTCCAGTATATTTGAGAAAGAGATGGTGATGGCAGGGGAAGATAGGGAAAGGTTTAATATTGCAACAAGTCCTCTAAGATTGTTACCAGTATTTGAAGTAACAATTTATAGAATAATAAAATTTTTGTGTTCTTAGAAACCTTGTAATAAAGCACCTTGTATTTAATGCTAGACTTGTTGGAGACGAGTATAAACCCTGCTGGAATTCCAGTTTCTCAAAATGACAATATTCTAATTTGCGTTAATAGTAGTGAAGGGACAATGTATTAGAACTATCGGGTTCAAGGAAATAGCTTCTTTAAATCAATGGCTGAAAAGACGATGAAGCTATTATTGGCATAGAAATCACCGTGTCTTCTTGTGATTCCAGTTTATGTGTGGCCATGGTGGGTCATTTAAATAYTCTCTCTTCTTCACACAAAGGATAAATTGAAATTGGTCCAAGGAATATAGTGTTAACATTAAATACTGGTATTTGAAGCAGTTATAAAGGCCAGATTGGTAGCTGCTCAGGTGTTAGATCTTGGATTTGGGAAATTCATGGGTAGTGTGTGCAGGAGTTGATCACCTATTTACTGTCATAACAGTGTAAGTAGTATAGTTCCCAGAATTGACTAGATAAGAAAGGGAATAGATGTCTRTCTTTATTAGTTCATAAATGCTAGTTTCCATAAAACACATTTGAAATCTTAACTCGTTTCATATTTAATCAAAGGCAGCAAAAGTGCTAAGTGCCCTTTAAACCTGTAAATAATGGATTATAAGCATTCTTCTTCCTCTCAGTGTTGTCACTGCATAAAATTTCCTGCTGCTCTGCTCATTCAAAATTCTTTGTGTGCACTACCCAGTAATAATATCATGACTTAATGAGAGAAGCATTAGATTATGCAAATACCAATACAGGAAATGTCTCTGAATATTGCGATACCTTTACAATTTGTGTTTTCTGCTAGCGGTGGTATTAGGGCCTAAGGTTATAAACCTGCATACAATGCAAACTTAATCTGTTATGTATTTAAGTAACTGTATTAATCCATCTATTTAGGAACCTGAAATAAACGTGGAATTTGGTAATACTAGTCCTCTTTTCTTTGTGTGTGTGTGCTCTGTATGTCACCTGAACCACTGTGTGTCTATTCAGTTTGAAACGAGCAACCTAATATTGCCTTGTCTTCCATGTGTAAAAAATATTAGCATTCTTGATTCAGTGCTGGAGAGAGGCATAGTTAATGCTTTTATTCTAAAGTTGGCTGGTAGAAATGTGGGGATGCTGGTGGAGAGATAGGGACATTGAGAAATGTTTGGACAGAGAAGTGTGCAAATGTGGTAGTCTCATTTAATTAACCTTGTGTTAAGATTTTGGTTTCTGTTAAGAAGATAAAGAATCTTTAAGTGTCTGAGCGTCATCTTAGTGATATTGATACTGTGTCCCTGCTCTAATGAGACAGGACACAGATGGGAGATTCTTGGGTAGTTAGGAGTGATCTGTTAACTTTGAATTGCCTTCAAGTATTGTCAATATTACCAGGTGTGGCAAGCCTTCGCAGATAAAGCAGCTCAGGTCCAGAGCAGACCACAGTGCCTGTGAGTTTAGATTAAGATGCAGTCTTCTAGGCAGCCACATGGAAGTGAACTCTTGCAGTTATAGCTCGTTTGGAATTCGGGTGCAGTGCATGACATTACAGGGTATTTGAGACTGGTGCAGAAGAGCAAAGGAAGGTGAAATGCTGTGGATGGACAAGTTGGCTATTGAGAATTGTTTGGGGGTGGAGTGTGTTTTTTCACATTTGCTAGTACTTCTAATTAACTTTAGTCTTCAGTGTCTGCCCCAGTTACCTCTTCAGCTACATACTGGTTTCAAAAGTACTCAGTCTTTCAGAGACATTAGGGCTGTAATTCACACAGGCCTACTAGCCCAAGCTTAAAGTATCACTAAACATAATTCAGAATTGTACTGATGGACAACACCGAGTAGGACTTACGGCTTCTTCTGAAGTGAAGATGTACTACTAGATTTAAACTTAAGAAAAACATTTATTTATCTTACAGTATTGTGTTATATGCACCCCATTCTAAAATGCATGGGGAATGAAAATAATCATAGTTTTATCATAGAATGAAGATACCTATATCATAGTATAAAAACTCCAAATGCTTTCTTTCTGTGAATTTTATGCCCATGCTGTCTTGAGTTGCATCACATCTTAAAACGTATGCATTTTTAGCAAAAGAGACTTCAATGAATATGATGGAGCTGTATAGTGCTGATTCTCTTTTGTTCAACCAATCACCAGTCTTAAGTGCTGTCCTAAACACGCTATTCTAGCTTACTTAATATACACAAGAAGCCTCCAGTAAGCTAGTGCTGTTTATAAAAAGTTTTTGATAGACTTATTTTCAAATCAGGAGGTATTCCAACTCTCAAAGGAGGTATTCCAACATTAGAAAAGCAATGTTGTGAGCAATGTGGGGCTCTGGGTTTGTTAACATGGGCTGTATGCCAGTATCACAGCTAACTAATGACAGGGAGACAGAGGAGGTGGTGGTAATTGGGGAGGAAAGGTGCCTCAGTAATCAGAGGAGCCATTGTCATCTTTAGGAGGGAAGTCTGCCAACTAGCTGAAATTTGCAGCAAGCTCATGTCTTTAGGAACTGAGCACTTGGGGAAGCTTTTCTGTTAATGGTATAGTTATGTCCTTTGTAGCTGTAACCTCAAAATGGATTGATGGTTGTAGGCTTAACTCTTGGGTGTTAAATTATGTGTAAAATGTTGTCTGCTACTAAAAGGCAACAATGGTAGGTTAATGTGTAGTTGCAAATTGGTACTAGAAAAGCAAGGTAGTAGCTTAAGACAGGAAATATAGAATGTTTTAAGAATTGAATATAATTTTCCATACTAGTGAAGTTTCTTTCCTTTTATAGAGAACTTGCCAATTCTAGTATTTTTTCTGTTTAACATCTTCATTAATGAGCTGGATGATCATAGAGTCATAGAATCATTAAGGTTGGAAAAGATGTCTGAGATCATCAAGTCCAACCGTCAACCCAACACCACCATGCCCTCTAAACCATGTCCGGAAGTGCCACATCTACATGTTTTTTGAACGCTTCCAGTGATGGTGACTCCACCACTTCCCTGGGCAGCCTGTTCCAATGCTTGACAACCCTTTTGGTAAGAAATTTTTCCTAATATCCAATCTAAACCTCCCCTGGTGCAGCTTGAGGCCATTTACTCTTGTCCTATCGCTTGTTCCTTGGGAGAAGAGACCGATTCCTACTTCGCTACAGCCTCCTTTCAGGTAGTAGTAGAGAGTGATAAGGTCTCCTCTCAGCCTCCTCTTCTCCAGGCTAAACATTCGCAGTTCCCTCAGCCGCTCCTCATAAAACTTATGCTCCAGACCCTTCACCAGCTTCGTTGCCCTTCTGTGGACATGCTCCAGCACCTCAATGTCCTTCTTGTAGTGAGGGGCCCAAAACTCAACACAATATTCGAGGTGCGGCCTCACCAGTGCCGAGTACAGGGGCACGATCACCTCCCTACTCCTGCTGGCCACACTATTCCTGACACAGGCCAGGATGCTGTTGGCCTTCTTGGCCACCTGGGCACACTGCCAGCTCATGTTCAGCCRGCTGTCAACCAGCACCCCCAGGTCCTTTTCCACCGGGCAGCTTTCCAGCCACTCTTCCCCAAGCCTGTAGCGTTGGCTGGGATTGGTGTGACCCAAGTGCAGGACCCGGCACTTGATCTTGTTGAACCTCATGCAATTGGCCTTGGCCCATCAATCCAGCCTGTCCAGATCCCTCTGCAGAGCCTTCCTACCCTCAGGCAGATCAACACTCCCACCCAACTTGGTGTTGTCTGCAAACTTACTGAGGGAGCACTCAACTCCTTTGTCCAGGTCATTGATAAAGATACTAAACAAGACGGGCCCCAAAACTGAGCCCTGGGAAACAACGCTCGTGACCGGCYGCCAACTGGATTTAACTTTGTTCACCACAACTCTCTGGGCTCGGCCATCCAGCCAGTTTTTTACCCAGCGAAGGGTACACCCGTCCAAGCCATGAACCACCAGCTTCTCTAGGAGAATGCTGTGGGAGATGAATGATGAGGCAGAGCATACCCTGTGCAAGTTTGCTGATGACAGAAAACTCCGAGGAGTGGCTGATATGCCAGAAGGTTGCACTGTCATCCAGAGGGACCTCAACGGGCTGGAAAAATGGCCTGACAGGAATCTCGTGAAGTTCGACAAGGGGAAGTGCAAAGTTATGTACCCAGAGAGGAACAACCCCATGCACCAATATATGCTGGGGGCCACCCAGCTGGAAAGCAGCTTGGCAGAAAATGACCTGAGGGTCCTGGTGGACACCCAAGTTGACCGTGAGCCATCAGTGTGCCCTTGCAGCAAAGAATTCAAATGGCATCCTGGGCTGCATTAGACAAAGCACCGCCAGCAGGTCGAGGGAGGTGATCCTTCCCCTCTAACTCAGCGCTGGTGAGGCCACACCTGGAGTCCTGCGTCCAGTTCTGGGCTCCCCAGTACAAGAGAAATACGGGCATACTGGAGAGAGTCCAACAAAGGGCCAGAAAAATGATGAAGGGACTGGAGCATCTCTTCTGTGAGGAAAGGCTGAGAGAGCTGGGACTGTYCAGCCTAGAGAAGAGAAGGTTATGGGGCGATCTTCTTAATGTATATAAATACCTGAAGGAAGGGTGCAAAGAGGAGAGAGGCAGGCTTTTCTCAGTGGTGCCCAGTGACGGGACCACAGGCAACGGGCACAAACAAACACAGCGGAATCCCTCTGAACATCAGGATACACTTTTTACTGTGAGGGTGACTGAGCCCTGGCACAGGTTGCCCAGGGAAGCTGTGGAGTCTCCATCCGTGGAGATATTCAAAAGCTGTCTGGACATGGTCCTGGGTGAATGGCTGTAGGTGGCCCTGCTTGAGTGGGACTGGACCCCCAGATGACCTCCGGAGGTCCCTTCCAACCTCAGCTATCTGTGATTCTGTGATTTTGACAGGGAAAATGTTAGTAGTCGGTACTTTTTCAGGCAGATGTAACATCTCAAGCTCAGTTTTTTTTATCTTGTGTGTTATCATTGTGAATGTGTTTGTTGACTAGACTTGAATAAAATCAATGTTTTGATGATGAAGAAAGCAGCATAGGCAATGAGCTCTCCATTGTGTGCAACTGAGCAAAGGGAGGTGGATAAAGAGCATATATTGCATCACTGTTCCAGACACTTGCAGTTATGTTGTGATGTACGGTGCAGAAAACATTGCAGAATTTGGTTGGATTTAAATCAGGTCATGAGACTAAATGTGAAGATGAACAAAGCAGTAAAGGTGTATTGAAAACAAGAGGATATTCATCTTTGAGGTGAGTTATTGATAGTATATGGTTTAGCTATCTAGTAGCAATCAGTATTTTTTGTTTGTAATGGAATGACGCAAGGATGTTTTTAGAAGCAAGGAAGAGGAAGGGAAACTCAAATTTCTACAAAGAACTGTCTTTTTTTATGTCTTATGTAGTTAAACCATAGAATACGTTACTAGGAGCTGCTGAAATTTGACAGAATTCAAGAGGGGATTGCACATTTGCATGCTGTCAGGCCTCTGGATTCTCGGTGAATTGCATTACAAAGTTCTGTTCACAGAATTGTAATAATAGGAAATAATAATTTTCATTAAAGTTCTAAAAAGATATATTCAGTCTTCATCGCAATTTTATGGCCATAGTGAGTGACACGCTCTAGAAGAACAGGAAGTGAAGTCACTTCTAAAGTACAACTTACTGTAGTGTGATATTTCATTTCACCACTTTATGCTGTTTATTGTCAAGTGTGTTTAGGAGGAAAAAACCTCATTTGATTTTTTTTTTTAATTATTATTATTTTGGTTTTACTTTGTTCTGTCCAGGTTCCATTAACACACCTGAAATATAATATGACCAGTTATTCAGTACTGCCTCTTCCTAGGTTAAGATCTGAAGAAGCAGCAGACTATAGTGCTTCTTTCAGGTTTTGTAGAGTTAGGTCATACTTGTTTCAATCTTCATATCCCTGAAAGAAAAACTGCAAAAGCGTATTTTTTGCTATTCTGCTACTAATAGAATGATCTATGAAACTTTGAGAAATGTGGCAGTTAGGTCTCAAGAAATATGATTTCCTTAATGCTAAAATGTTCRAATGTTCTTAAAAGTTAAAATCCAAGAAATAAGTCTTAATTAGAGGGTTTTTTAGTTCAAGATTTTTATATTTTAAAAATGCTTTAAATAAAAAAAACCTGCAAGAAATATGTTTTAGAATTTGTAATTTCTGAGGAAGCTTGTAGTTGGATAGAGACAAAATTGGGTTTAGTCCTTAACTCTATATCAAAATACCACTCTTCAGAAAACTAAAACTAAAAAATTTAAGATGTTCTTTGCCTCTAGGAAGAGAGTTTTCAGTGTTCAGCACCCTGAACAGCTGGAATAGCAGCAGCATTAATGTGTGTGTGTGTTAGTTGTTAGTATGGAGATGCACTGGAGATCAGCATTTTTGTTTTTCTTCGGCTAACGTGCATGTGAGTTACAGTTCACTTTTGTTTTTAAATTAAATCAGTGTGATGAAGAGCAAGGCTTATAGGGAACCTTTTATGTACTTCTTCTAGATATACCTTTTATGTGCTATATATTTTATTTGAAAATAGACTGTATTTTCCTGAAAATGTATTTCTCTGACAATAGTTGCTACAGATACCTTACTAAGTTTCTTAATGCGTGACTTACTCCACAAATATCTTAATGTGGAAAATAAAATATCTTGCAATCTTAAGTCATCTGAAGTTATTAGCTGTCAAAATAGATAGCATTATATCAAAGTGTTGTATTTTCTTGATATTGTTAACGTGCAAAAAATAAGTAAAGCTTTCTACTTTCAATTTATTTCTTTACAAAAAAAGACTCAACTCTTTTTTACTAGAAAAGGCCAATAGCTGGAAATTAAAAAGGACACAAGCCAAGTGTTATACAGAAGAGAATTCAGTATTTGTTTCTTAATTGCTCTTAATTCTCTGTCGTCCTTGGGCTGATGTATCACAGAAAATCCAGACCTTCTATCAGTGTTGCTATATAAAAGTAACGAGCAAGTGAGGGTTCTGCTATATTAGATCTAAGAGTTATAACACACATTCTTATTTAAGCTTTTTTTGTGAGAGAATATTGCTCATTTACAAACCTACGTTATATAGCTATTTAAGTTACACAAATCTGTGTTTGGTACTGGATAACATTGTTTTGATAAGTGGACAACAATACTTCATTAATTGCTATCGATCAGCAATTTCTGCCTCCTAGCCAGCTTCTGACTGAATTTTAAGCTTGCTGCTGGCTTTTTTTTTCAATTTGGAAGTCCATGTTTCTTTTTCTATATCAAAAACACTGCTACACTTTTCTTATTGAAGATCGTTGTGCAGTTCAGAAAAGGTTTTTAATTGCTGCTGGAATATTCTGGTTTCTGACAAGGGGAATAAAAAGTACCAACAGAATTATTAAAATAATCTAGTTATTTTAGTAACTAATATGGAGTCGTGATGGCTAACACCTATTTTGAGAGCTTGTTCTCAGGGTGTGAGAGAGAGAACACTCTTTGTTGCTGATGTTTTAATACAACTTGGTCAGATGTAAGTGTTCAGGCTGGAATTTTCCTGGCTAAGTATCTACCTAGAATTCCACTTTTTTTTAAAGCTATACTGTAGCTTAATTGATTTTGTGTTGTAGAATTGGGCAGGGAGATCTTCATAACTCTTTGATGCCTCAGTGTTTTGGAATGGAGACTTTGCAAATGGGAAAAAGATTACATGTTATACTGTTTCAGAATCACAGTTCTGAGTGTACACAGCAATATGAGATGTTGATACCATGAAAGCAGCTGCAGTGTTAGTCTTCTGTCCAGCTTGCAAAGTATTGGGGCAAAACGTGCACTTGTCTTGGTGGGAAAACATACTTTCACTTAGTGAAAGGAGTTTCATACACCAGACAGCAATGTGCATAACGCTGATTTTTGCTGTGGCCTTTGCTGTGGAATGGATTCTGCAAGACTGTGAGCCAGGGTGGCCCCTCACACCCAGAAAATCAGATTGATGTGGAATTGGAGATGAGTGTGGAGAAAGATACACAGTCACAGCTCACTGCATTCAGTCATATCTAGGAGGTTTAATATCATAGTGGTATTTCATAGTATATGGCACTTCTTCTGATACTAATGCATCAGAAAGATGAGTATTTCCCATCAGTGTCAGTAGAAATAGGTGTTATTCAAAGATTTTGGTCAAAGGTGTTTTACAAAAGCTACTTTTCTCATGCACTGTAATACAGTAATTGTGAATAAAGAATTAGTTCTCTCAACCTTGCAGTTACTTAGGTAGCATATGGAAGATGAGGGCAAGCTAGGTACGCACTGGGATGTAAAACTTGAATAGAAGCAAGCTTATTTGGGAGGAGGAAGCAAAGAGCATAGGGAAATAGCAATATGCATGTAGCAGTTTAAAGCAGGTAGGGAGAGACAAAACACATTAGGTAAGGTGCTGTAAATGACCTTCTGTAGTTGACTGAAACATACATTTACAGAACCTGGAGCACAACAATTGACTGCAACATGTAGACTGTAAACTGGCTCTGGCTGGGATAGTGAAAACACAGTGAAATAGAAATCTGAGCTGGAAGATGAGCATCGAAGAATGTGTGTTGTTCCTAGAAAACAGAAAGTAAAGTCATCTCGATGGGGAAGCACTGTTGTTATTACAATCAGCTAAAGAAACAGATGTGGTATGAACAAAATACATTATTTTTGAATGAAAATTTCTGGTGGAAGAGGTAATATAATAGCAATACAGCAGAGTACGATTTGAAGCTGCCAAGACCTTCACCCATACCTTCTTAAATCAAAGAATTATGTTTATTTTGATAGTAAATTAAAACACTGTAAGAATTGTAATATGAAGTTACGTTGAATTGAATAGTCAGAAACTGGGTTTGCCTTATATAAATGTTGGTCTAGAGCTCATTTGCTTTTGAAACTGAAGCTTTTATAAACTCGGAAAAAAATTACTGACACTAAGGGTGCTCAAAACACTGGAACAGGTTGTCTAGAGCAGTCTTGCAGTCTCCATTCTTGGAGGTGATCGGAACCTGACTGGATGAAGCCCTGAAAAACCTAATGTAGCTTCGAAATTAGCAGGGCTTTGAGCACTGGGTTAGAACAGATGACCTCCAAATCTTTGTTTCAATCTAAATTATTCTGTGATTTTTAAGCTCCACTTAGTTAATAAAGCCAATTGGACTGAGTATCTTTTCATATGAAGAGAGCTGGAATTTCTTGAACTCAAAGATGCTAATATGGATATTAGAATTTATTTTGGGGAAGAGAAGAATTGATCTACAGAGAAAACTGGCTAAGTTACCAGGTCAATGAGTTAATTTCTCTGACTGCTGTGCCGCAGTACCTGTTAGTCCTTAGCCCATAGAACATACAGACTTGGTTCAACTTTTTCCCACTGTGTTGGGGGATTAAGCTAAACTGAATTACTTTCTTTGTTGTGGTGAAGAACATGCATGTGGTTCATTACCATAGCTCAGCTGACATACTGTATTTCATTGTTGCTTTAATAACTTGATCACCTGCCTAAATCTTTTGGAGTCTTATTTATTGGGACTAAGTTGAAATACTTGATGTGGTGCAGTATGGAAAATTATTACTTAAGGTAGAGATTAGTAAAAGAATTGTAGAGAAGGAGATGGTAGAGGTGGTTAGTAGAACTAGAAGAGTGATTATCAAATAGGAATAATTACAGTGAAGTTCCCTAGGGATTGGTTCTGAGTCTTACTTAGTATTTATATTAGTATGGCATGTTGTGATATTTGATGCAAGGACAATATTGGCAATACACAGGTAACTTTACAAGAAGCTGCTCTGAGGAAGCTAGACTGTTTGGAAAGAAAGCACTGTCTGGAACAGAGTGGGTAGCACAGCTGAAACTTCATCTGAAGTGATGCATACAGTTCTTACCATCAAGAAAGAAGAATAGGTAATGCTAGGATAAGTGCACAGATGAACTACAAGAAAGATCGGTGGAATAGGGAGTCTGGCAAAATAATCTAGGAGGAGGTAAGTTTATCTCCGCAAATGTGATGAGGTACTAATCACCAAACAAGGATAAAAACTCTTGTAAGATAAATGAAGAAGTTGGCACAAAAATCTTGTTATGTAAATTAATTACATGAAAATGTCTGGTCATCTTAATGTTAAAAGGTTTTCAGTAAGACCAGGAGGAGAAAAAGGAATGTCCTAAATTTAGAAAAGATGTTATGTGAATTTCCATAACATAATGTAACATAACTTTTAAAGAGGAAGAAGCAGTCAATTTGAGAATATTTTTCTTGCAGTTCTGCAAACTCGATCACTAGCTCTGCATGATGTTGCAGAAGCAAGGGGAACAGGTTTGCTAAAGTAACCATGGTCATAGAAGTGTATTAGCCCTAGAAATCAAATGATTGGGGCTGTTAATTCTGTACCATGATAAGGAATTTTGATACAAAAATAGCACAGAAGAAACGAAACTGTCTGTTTCATAATCGTGTTAACAGTCCTGCTGATAATGATCATAATCTCTTCACAATATTAAATACTGAAAACTGTCAGGGAGCTTTAATCGTATATATTCTGAGAACAAAAACATATTCTTTGATAAACTGACTGGTACTGTTACTTCGTAGCGTGTTGTGAGCATTGTATCGTATTTTGTAATAGTAACTTCAGCACAGTTTCATGAAACTTGGAAGAGCCAAGTTAATGCTTCCTGGACAGGTCCCTGTTCTTCTCCTCTCATTTTTTCCTTGTTTCCTTATGTATAACTTATGTGGGTTCTGGCACTCAGCAGACTTGTTTTGTAAGCTCCAATGTTTCTAACATTTCTATCGTGTTAGAAAATGAGCCCAGCAAAAAAAAGAATCTCATCATTTTCTGCTAGATTAATGAGTTAAATCAGTGCACTGAATAGCTTGACAAGTAGCAGAACTAGCACCGGGGATGGGATAGGATGGCATAGCCAAGTCTGGTATATGGGAGGAGGGAAGAATAAGAGTGGGGGTAGGGTGGAGGAAGACTTTCCTTGTTGGCAGTGTTGGACTGTTGATGTGTTCAACTGCAGTCTGAGTTAAACAGTCTGCTGTTTTCTCAATATAATGTGGTTTTAGCGGATATATGTGATAATAATAATTACCTCAGAATTTCTGAATATTTTACACTGCTGTACTGTTAGCTGTGTAGGTAAATCAGCCTAATTTTATAGACTGTCATTCACTTTTACCATCATAAAATAATATTCCTGAATTTTCTGGTGCAGTCCGATTTCTCACCGTAAGCTGACAAAACAGAATCTTCCGATGTATGTCAAGTAGGAGGAATTGTTTCAAGCAGTGGTGGCAGCTACACCAAAGTGGTTTAGTTCTTTTACTTATACTGTTATGATAAGAAATTGAAAATAAAATGAAACATAATTGTGGGTACAACTCACAACCATATTAAATTTGAGTGGAATGCAAGTGGTCTTTTAAGCAGTCAGGAGCCTATGATGGGAAGAAGGTGGAGTCCAGGCGTGGAAGTCCAATAGTAATAAAATTTTCTCTGTTTCTGCTGTAAGAATGTTTTTTTTAATATATTGAAGTTAATGGGTTCTGCTGTAATTAAAATGACAAAATAAGTTTTTCTAAAAGTAAGTAAATAAAAATTACCAAACACAAGGGAGTTATGGAAATGTCTTTTGCAAAAATAATAGTATGTGTAGTTAAAAGGTGCTTTGTTTCTGGTAGTTACGTCAGAGAGAATATTGCAGTCTTTAGGAAAAAATACTGTAACTTGTTCCTCCTGGTTTTGAGCATAACCATACTGCAATGCCGTTGTGCCACTGAGTATGTTTGCTTCAAGTGAGATTTCCTTCTTCTATTTTCTTCTGAAAAATAGAGGACACATGGAGTTGGTTTTGAATTATCTTTTAATAGTGCTATGGAGATGTGAAACCATATAGAGATTCTTAAGTATCATTGAACAACAGTGCAGGAAGTGTACTAAAAAATTCAGAATAATCACTCAATCCCCATTGTTCTAGATAGTGATATTTTGCCTAGTTCACTTTATTTGTTTAAAAATCAGAATAACTATTCTAAGCGTCTAATCATAATGCACAGTTACACATCAATATAGGACAATAATATTAGTTTCTGTTCAAATAATTARACCTTTGAAGCCATCATTTTTTATTTCCACTGTTAATATTTACTCATTCTTAGTAAATAGCCACATATTAATGTCCTACCTGCAAATTTTAGAGGGGCAGATTAGTCTCAACATGTGCTTGCAAGATTGCCAGAGCTCTGGTAGCAGTCTTCTTGCTCAATCTGACTGTCTGTTCTTTTGATGCTTCGTGTTGTGAGGCAGTCAACTTCTGTATGAGTGAGTGGGGCCAGCTTTTATAGTTCTGAACTTTTGTGGGAGAAGTACTCTATCGGAGGTGTGTATTTAAAGCATCTCTGCCTTAAACTTAAGAGTTCTGAGCTAATTTTCATGGAAGTCTTTAAAATCTCATTACTTTAGTATGGTTTATTGAAAAACTTCATGCAAGTGCAGGTCAGTAATGAGCTCTCACAGAAAAATAGTATTTTTCTTATTTTGACAGGTATGTCAGTTTTAATGAAGAACTACTAAAGCATGTAAAAACTTGCCCGTCATGAAAAGATAACAGTTTAAGACTTCTGTATTATTTTGAATGAAAGACTTGTGTTCCACTGCCTGAAAAATAACCAACCCCCTTGCTAAGAAAGTCATCACTTGCATGATATGTGTGCATCCACAGAAAATTCAAAATGATACAGCCTTTTTAGTGGAGGTGGAAGAGAGATTATAAAAGCCGTTAAAGTGTATGCATAGATAGATAGCTGCTCCAGGTCTGTTTGCAGAACAGACAAGTGTTAATCAAATCTGGGATTTTGAAATGTGTAGGCATTAGGTTAATATGTTGGATTAATCTAATTATTTACTTACTGTCTTTTTCCAATGCAGCCAGCAGCCAGCTTCGGGTGTAGCCTATTCCCATCCAACTACAGTTGCTAGCTACACTGTCCACCAGGCACCAGTCGCTGCACACACCGTTACTGCAGCCTATGCTCCAGCAGCAGCTACAGTTGCAGTAGCCAGGCCTGCTCCAGTAGCTGTTGCAGCTGCTGCAACAGCTGCTGCGTATGGAGGCTATCCTACAGCACACACAGCTACAGATTATGGTTATACGCAGAGGCAACAAGAAGCTCCACCACCACCACCTCCTGTCACTACGCAGAATTACCAGGTGGGTTCCAAAAAAAATTACTTGTATGATTTTTAAATGATTTGTTAAAAGGAGGGGGCCTGTTAGCATAAGAGAATGTGGTATTTTTTTTTTTTTGTTCTGTGAATCACAGTTTGAGTACAGCTCAGGTTACGTAGTAGCAAAAACTGATAGTATGTGAAGTGACTACAGTCTCCTATGGCCCGTATAGAGGATTATCAGCACTAGTACTGCAGGAGCTAAGATTTAGACATTCACATAATAAGCAATGAACTGATGTTTCCCTCCAAGTGATTTTGTGAAACTACTGCTGAAAAGAGTCATACTATCTTGTCTCAGCTATCTTAAATGTTCAAGTGGCATGCAGTAAACTGGGTCATGGAACTGATGTAGCTGAAAAAACTGTTTTGGTAAAAATTTTCAGTGGAGGTAGAAATAGTTCCTTGTCATATTCCTGGGTGCCTTAGGCATTCTAGTACCAAACATATGAGGATAGAAGATTGCCCTAGGAGAGGAGCTACCTTTTGGGTAGTGTYGTGGTTTAACCCCAGCCAGCCCCAGCTTTATGTGCTGAGCATGACGTCATATGGTATGGAACATCCCTTTGGTCAGTTGGGGTCAGCTGTCCCGGCTGTGTCCCCTCCCAACTTCTTGTGCACCCCCAGCCTACTCGCTGGTGGGGTGGGGTGAGGAGCAGAAAAGGCCTTGGCTCTGTGTAAGCACTGCTCAGCAGCAACTAAAACACCCCTGTGTTATCAACACTGTTTCCAGCAGAAATCCAAAACATAGCCCTAAACTAGCTGCTATGGAGAAAATTAGCTCTATCCGAGCCAAAACCAGCACAGATAGGTTTTGGATACCCTCTGTAAGATCACTGCCTAACCTTGTGTGGCTACAGGCTTCTACAAAAGGGAACCGTTTGTCTGTTTTCATCTTGGATGTTGAAATAGAATGTCTCTTGTAATAATTTTTTAATTTTTTAGTCCTAAATTACCAAGGCATTGTCTAGATTCTAATTAGTATTTTGGTTTGTTTAAAAGGACTATACTATTGCTGCACGCTCTCAATTCTTTTGTACAGCTTTTATAATTTGTTACATGTGGTAGTGAATCATAACATAGGAGGCTTTCCAGTAGCACCTGTGCTCATAATTACGAGTCAATTATTAGATGCATTCGGACAGAAAAGAGAGTCCCCTAAACTAAATAAATATAATTCCAGTTTACACAGGTTGGGTGGGAAAGAGATTTTGTTGTTATATTTCTTGGAAATAAAAATAATTTTTATACATTAGTACATTTTAGCTAGAGTAGTTCATGCCTTGCTGCCCCTCAGGTGATCAACTCAACACTTTGCCATAAGTATGGTGAGGATGAGAGAATATATGTACATACATATAGTGGCTTCCAGGCTCCCCCTTTCTAAGCTTACTGGCCATGTCCTGAGTTCTAGAGGTGTTGAATGAGCTGCTTTCCTTGCCATTATAGACTAGATGTGGTTCCCTAATGGACAAGTTGATACACCAAAAAGTAAAGAAGGCTTTAAAAGTATCACTTTCATAACCTAAAAAATATAACCAAGGAAAGTATTGTTAATGATGGGATTTTTAAAACTAATATAGGGTCATGTTTGTAAACTTGTGAATTTATTGTGGTTTGTAGAACTTCACATTTTCTGGAGATCTGTGGTGGTTTTTCACTTCATATTTTACAGAAATGTAATCCGATACAGCCATTAGGAAAAACTAGTGAGAGTAGTTCCTTTTCAGTAAGAAAAATCATCTGGTAGGGAAAGTGATTTAATAGCATGAAGTTAATTCCTGTATTAAGTCTGAAAAAGATCGTCAGGGTTGTTTTCAGGCCTGAAGTATCTGTAAACATAAATTTAATTTCTTTAATGCATTTATTTGTACATACCATATCTGTAGATTTTTTTTTTTAAATCTACCTTAGTAGACCAGAAGAAAATACATTGTTTCTTTGACTCTGCTAATGACTTTATTGTTCCAGATATACACTTAAAGGAGAAATTTGCTGGGTTTTCTATTTTTAATTTTTAGGATTCCTATTCTTATGTTCGATCTACTGCCCCAGCTGTAGCTTATGATAGCAAACAATACTACCAACAGCCAACAGCGACTGCGGCGGCTGTGGCTGCTGCTGCCCAGCCTCAACCTTCAGTAGCTGAGTCGTACTACCAGACAGGTGGGTGGCATGATTAAAACTGCTGTCATTATATACAGTCTGTGTACTACTTTAATACCTTAAAAATAGTTTTTTGAATATTCCACATGATCCAGATTTTTTTTTTTAGTTTTGTCATGTAATTTCTGTCAATGTGTAGATAAATTTGCTGCACCTAGAACTTGAACATTATTGTGACATTGCCATAATAGCTATCTCTGAGGTTTGGATTGTTATTAAATACATTCAAAACATACTTCTAGGCAAACTTCTTGTTGGTTCGTCTAGAAACCTTGCCGAAGTAGGTTCAAATAGTCAGTGATGGGTTCAGATGATAATTTAGTTAGAAGGACTCTCTTTTTTCATTCTTTAGYTAAGTAATATGTGTAGTACTGTAATTATTGGTATCATGATTGCTACAAAACATAAATCCTATTTACTTTTTTTACTTTAATTAGAAATAATAGGAAAGTTCAGGTTTACTTTGGTTTAGTATACTCTAGTAACTAGACCATTGAATGAGAAGGTTGTTTAAAAACATGGCAAATCAAGTTAAAAATAAATAAATCTAAAGCTTACTAGTGTGAGCTGTGATGTGATTAAACAGTTGTGTGGTACATGGTACACAATGCATAACTGTGATTATAAAAAAATCCAAACAACCGCAACACAAAAAAACAAAATTGATTAAACAGAAAATCAAAACAAAAACCACTTGTTACACGTTTATTCCCCAGCACATCATTAAGTATCACTTTATGGTTTGCATTTCATTCAGCTAAAACATATCAATGTTTGTACACTTTTATTTTCTATCCTAATTAGCTCCGAAAGCAGGGTATAGCCAAGGGGCAACTCAGTATACCCAAGCCCAGCAAACACGACAAGTGACAGCTATAAAACCTGCAACCCCAAGTCCAGCAACAACTACGTTTTCTATATATCCGGTATCCTCTACTGTGCAGCCAGTAGCAGCTGCAGCTACTGTTGTTCCATCCTATACTCAAAGTGCAACGTACAGTACAACAGCAGTTACTTACTCTGGTAAGAATTTTGCATATTATGTTGCTGGGATCTTTGCAGTTGTTACAGGAGAGGCAAGAGGTTTGATGTTTGTATGTGCCTATTTTGTTACGTGTGAGAATATACAAAGCGTTGGCATTGCTACGTGCACGGTGTTTTGTGACTTACTGTAAGGTTTGGAGAGAAAAGGTCGGGGATGGAAAAAATAAGGAAACACATCCACACAACTATTACCCAGTGAAACTGGAAGGGAGCATGCTGCCATCAAACAGCAGTTACAGAGACAGGGAGGAGCAGTCCAATATGAATCTTCTAAGTTTGGGTTGTCTTGACCCAAAATGGGAGGAGAATGGGTGCTGAAAAAAAGACTCTCCTTCAAACATTAGAAATCCAAGAAGTAGTTAAAGATGAAAGGATGTTAACTTTATGGCCAGATGGTAATGAACTGGCATATTATAGCTACTTTAAACCTTTTGTTTTGGTTTGGTTTCTGTTTAAAAAGGGATTTAAGACAGAACCTGATCAGAGGATTAAAATAATTGAACCAGTAGATGTAGAAAGTTTATGGGAAAACTGGCTCAAAGGTATGAAAGCCCAGTTTTCTTGATTTATTCAACTTTGATACTAGAAATCAAGGACTGCAAAGCCAGGTTTTAGTGGGCAAGCAGCTTCTCTGCACTAAAACTTCAATCAGTGAAATAGAATGTAATAGCAGTAGCCATTCTGTCTTTTATCTTCATTTTTTTTTCCCCTTCCTCTACATAATGTTTGTCCTCCTTGCCATTTTGAAACTTTAATAGTAAATCTGGTTCTGGAAGACTGCTTACTTCAAGTGGCCTTTGATAAATTTTTTTATTAAAATTCTTGTTACATCATACTCGATCTTACCAGATGTACCAGGAAATTTCACATATTCTTTAGGGATGCTTTGATATATCTAATATAAATGCGTGTCTGCGAAGATGTGTCTAAAATCAAATGTATTCCTGATACAGTTGGTAGCTATGTATTTGTGTACTGTGAAACATCAAGAAAAATTCAGACTGCCTAACAAGATCTCAATAAATCGTTTATATCCTGCCCTGCCCCCTGCAACTATTATGCAACATGTTTTGAATTAGTGTATTATGTAATTGATACATGATGTACAGTGATGTAACATTTATTTTATTTTGATCTTTGAGGTACCTCTTATTCTGGCTATGAAGCCGCAGTGTATTCGGCTGCATCGTCCTACTACCAGCAGCAGCAGCAGCAACAGAAACAGGCAGCGGCAGCAGCTGCTGCTGCTGCTGCAACAGCTGCTTGGACAGGGACCACCTTTACTAAAAAGGCACCATTCCAAAATAAGCAACTGAAACCAAAACAACCTCCCAAACCGCCCCAGATCCACTACTGTGATGTTTGTAAGATCAGCTGTGCTGGACCACAGGTACCTGTATTATGTAATATTCTGCTATACACCTTAGTCATCATTTCTTCAGCTAAAAAACTGACCCCTTTAAGAATCTTTATTAATTTTTAAAGATCTGATTCTATACTTCTACTAAATGAATAATTAAATGAAAATGTGCGCTATTATAGAAAGAGTTTTCCTATGAGAAGACAAAAAGATACATCCCCTTAGTTGTACAGAGAAGTTTCAGCTGTGCTTTGTGCTTCTGAAATATTCTAAACTTTGAATTTGATTTGCTTTTTTAGCATACCAAACTTCTTAGAAAATACTTTTTTTTGGAACTATGGAATTACATAAATTTTGTGAATGATAAGCCTGAAAATTTATTCTTCATTGTATTCCAGCGTCCCAGTTTGGTTTCACAGTGGGTACAAGTGCGTAGAAAGTAGATACCAATTCATGCAGAGTTCTTGCTCTTTAGGTAAACTTGTCATTATTTCCCACTCTGTCTGCTGTCCAGATTGCCAGTGTTGGTATAGGAACAAATACCAACTTCTGCATTTCATTTTCAGCGCAGCTTTATTTATGCACTACATTCTTTTGAATTGATTTTTTTTTTTAGTTCTCTGGATACACTTAATCACTGTGGTCTTGTAGTTTGAGGAAAATTCAAAATGAAAAATAATTGAATGCAGTGCAGGAAACTGCAGTTTTCTGATCATATCAAGTTTTCAGTGGTACTAGCTGTTGACCAGTACTTGATTGAGGAAGTGAAAAGTAGAGGAGAAAAGCCCCGTATTACCTAAAAGTAGAAACCTGGTGGTGGAGAAGAAAATGTATTTGTTTTAGAAGTGGCCTGCTAATGCCTTAGAGCATGTCATATGGGAGAAATGTTCAGTGTAGGAAGTATTTCTTACACAAAGCATGTGGTTTATGCTACATTCTGTATTAACATCTATTCACATGAATGATGAACGAGCAGTACAAAGACAGCTTACTGTGTGTGTATTGTTTATTTAAACAGACTTATAAAGAACACTTAGAAGGCCAGAAACACAAAAAGAAAGAAGCAGCATTAAAAGCTTCCCAGAACACCAATAACAGCAGCACTTCTGCTCGTGGAACTCAGAATCAGTTGCGCTGTGAGCTTTGTGATGTGTCTTGTACAGGGGCAGATGCTTATGCTGCCCATATCCGTGGAGCCAAGCATCAGAAAGTAAGAGTTTTCTCTTGTTCTTATTACAAAAGTCAGTCATATATTTCTTCCCATCATTTTTTCTCATCTTAGAGAGGAGAAAATACGCAAGAACAGTATAATTTGAATTATTTTATTTAAAGATGTGTAGTTCTGCTTTTTGTTTCAAACTTGTCTTTAAGCTCACTATTAGGAGGGCCTTGGTGGGAGAAAGGGGGAAAACTATTGCCACAGCATCAGTGAGAAGAGGATGTATTGGGGCAAGTATGTAAGTCGTAGGAAGAAGGTGTAGAGTAAGATGGGGAAAAGAGTCAATGATGACGTGCAGTAGCATACTTGTGCCCCCTAACTCTTTTCAATACTTTTCTTGACATTTGTCTTATTTGTCTGGTGCTGTGAAGCTTTCAGTGCACTTTGAAACACTAAGCTGAGTCAGTGCCAAGGGACTCGACTATTATGCATCACTCCTTGGTATTTCTTGCAAAGAAAACTGGCATACGGAAGCAAGAAACAATGTCCTGTAGTAGACTTCATAACAAGTATGTTTGGAAGACCTGTAGTAAGCATGTTTTCCCTACTGTTTGCGTGCAGTTAGGTTGGCGTTCTGGAATAAAGACTCTGGGCTGCACTGTGAACCCCTGTGACCTGTGTTTTAAATTTGGCCATACAATAGTAAATGCAATGGTAGCGTGGAATGTTGGTTTAGATATTACAAATTTTCTCATAACTCTGGAAAGATTAATGTCAGTAACAAATACAGTATTAATATTCAGCTTTTATAGTTCTTTGCATCTCGGAACACTGTACAAAGTGGTATCAGTAACATTGTTCCTATTAAAATAAATCTCATAGCAGATTTAAAACAATTTTGCCAATATAAGTTTTTGTTAATACAAGGGTAAAAATTGTAATTTAGATAGACTTGCCTAGCATTCGTTCTTTCATTAGTAAGCTGAGCCAGTAAATTTTTGGGTTGTGCCCAATGACTCCATAGTTATATGGAGTATAATATATATTATCCTTATATATTTGAATGTAGCTTTCTCCTCCTCATAGATAGTCACTAACCACTGCTATTTTAGGTTGTCATCAGTGTAAAAATGAAATCTCAGAGGACTCTATTTCTGTGGTACACGGAGGAATCATGTGCATTCTACTAGGAAAAAGTAATTTTGAAGAGTTGCTTGAACTTACATGTATAGTATTATGTGACACTAATATGTCTGTATTCTAATGGGGAACATAATTAAAAAAATAAGAACAAAAATGTAAGAAGTGTTTGTATACAGTTGTGTGCATATCATGATTGTGCACATTGTTTACAGTAAAGGCATGTCTCGCAGATTTGTATTTTTTTGACAGCTACTTTCAGACCCAGTCTTTAGTTTTGATTTTGTGTGGTTTATTCTTATGCACTACATGCATTGCTTTTTTCAAGTGATGGTCAACTGTCACCAAAAAGAAGTATTGTTCTATCTCAAGTATCTTGTCAAAGGCCTCTGCTTATTACTTTTAAGAATAAGCATGCACCTCTTTACTTCCTATGAGATGCTAAAGAGCTTTGAATGATGCTTCTCACATCCTCCTTAGCTGTCTCTGCAGATCTGACTTTCTTTTTTTTAAAGTTTTCAGTGGTAATATCTGTTGACCAGTACTTGATTGAGGAAGTGAGAAGTTAGAGGAGAAAAGCCTGGTGTTACCTAAAAGTGGAATCCTGGTGGTGAAGAAGAAAATGTCTTGGTCTTAGAAGTGGCCTGCTAATGCCTTAGAGCATGTCATATGGGAGAAATGTTCAGTGTAGGAAGTATTTCTTTTTTTTTTTTTTTAAACAACTTTGTTTAAGGAATCTCTTCAGTTCTGCTAGATAACCTGGAAATCCTTTCAATATGAATACTCTTAAAATTTAGTGATCAAAAGAGACAGTATTGTTGAATCTGAATTAACTCTTATTTACAAATACTATTTGGAACCAAAATAGTTCAATGTAATCACTTTCTGGAGGGAAAGTAAAAAGCAACTAGGCAACAAAACAGTCACATTGAAACAGTTTGAGCAAAATGTTTCCTTGAGTTGTACCGGCTTATGAGTTCATGGGCTTTCTGTTCTCATCTACACAGCTTTTGGAGTAAATGTCTGAATTTCTAATGGAAATAAGCAATGTGAGATAACTATTAACTATTTCCTTGTCAAAAATGACAGGAGCTTTTACATGTCCATATTTTTTTTCTTTTACGAAGATCACTTTTTGTAAAGAAGCAATAGCTAACTTTTTAGTTATATTGGGTTTTTTTAGTTATAATGATGTTTGTGTTACATAATTTTTTATAGTTATCCCATGAATTTCTCTTTATTCTTATAGGTAGTAAAGTTGCACACAAAACTTGGCAAACCCATTCCTTCAACTGAACCAAATGTGGTTACCCAAGCTACTTCCTCAACATCCACATCTGCTTCCAAACCAACTGCCTCTGCTTCGAATATAGCAACTAGCAGCAGTACTGTGAACTCTTCTGTTGCATCCTCTGCAGTGAAAATTCTTACTCCCACGGCAAACACACCACTTAACACTGCGTCCAACAACAAAACATCTTCAACTGCTGCTAATATAGCTGTAAAGAAAATATCTACACCGAAAATAAACTTTGTTGGCAAGTACAGAAGTCAGTCTTTATTTTGAAACCTAACCTATTCTATAATTTTTTTTTAAGACTTAGTGCATCAAGTACAAATGTATTTCGTTAACTTTATGCATGAGTAACTATGTGTTTAAGAGAATTACTAATAGGTGAAAATAAGAATGTAAATCAAAGTTTTGCTTTGAAATTTATGGTGTTTTCTGCCCGGTTGTCTCCACCTGACCTCTCTTGGAGGCTTCTCTCACCTTCATAAGAAGCCTCCCACCCTTAGTTTCTTATGTAGTAACTGCTGGAGTATTGCAGTTTATAGTCCAGTTGGTCCTAATTTCAGTTTACAGCCTGGGCTGTTAAGGCAACTTGCAGAAGGTTGGCAGTTGATAACTGGGCAACTGAAACATCCTTGTGACAGTGGAAATCTAACAGTGGAAACTTTTGAAATGAGCATGACAGATGTTTAGAGATGGGAAGTAGCTGTTCCACAATAAGCTATCCTGCTCTTGAAGGAAAGACTATAGTTGCAACACTGAGAGTATACTACCTTTGTTAGGACAAACATTATAAAGCTTTGAATTTTTTTTTGTAAATGGATCCAAGAAAGTACTTATCTGATGATGAAAAAGAGATTATTAAAATGTATTTGCTGAGTTGTTCCCATTCAGTCCCATCTCTTTTGAAAAAGCATTAAAATGAATAATGAAAATTGCAATTATATAAAGCAAAAGTTTTCTTGCTAAAATAAAAAAACTAAGTGTTTAAATAACTTGAATGTTGATAAACTTATTTTTAAAAATCTTTAATTGTATTTAAAATATGTTTAAGTTTTAACTAATTTTAAAAGACTGATAATGCTTTGGCTAGAACATTGATATTAGCAATTAAAGTCTTCAGTTTGCACATCATGTGTAATCACATTCTCATTTTATGAAAGTTAACGATTTAACTTTTTTGATTTGTAGGTGGCAATAAGCTTCAGACAACAGGAGTTAAACTGGAAGAAATGAAATCAGCTGAAAGTGTTAAAACAACTCCTGCTGCTACAGTACAAACACAGGAAGTAAAACCAGACACAGCAGCTGAACCAGTGACTCCTACAACTCTTGCTGCCTTGCAAAGTGATGTCCAGCCAGTGGGCCATGACTATGTGGAGGAGGTATTGATATGAAAATGTGTATTATTATTTAACTATTTTAGTCAAAATTTGTTCAACATGAAACTGAACCACAGAACAGTTGAGGTTGGAAGGGACCTCCGGAGGTCATCTGGGGGTCCAGTCCCACTCAAGCAGGGCCACCTACAGCCATTCACCCAGGACCATGTCCAGACAGCTTTTGAATATCTCCACGGATGGAGACTCCACAGCTTCCCTGGGCAACCTGTGCCAGGGCTCAGTCACCCTCACAGTAAAAAGTGTATCCTGATGTTCAGAGGGATTCCGCTGTGTTTGTTTGTGCCCGTTGCCTGTGGTCCCGTCACTGGGCACCACTGAGAAAAGCCTGCCTCTCTCCTCTTTGCACCCTTCCTTCAGGTATTTATATACATTAAGAAGATCGCCCCATAACCTTCTCTTCTCTAGGCTGRACAGTCCCAGCTCTCTCAGCCTTTCCTCACAGAAGAGATGCTCCAGTCCCTTCATCATTTTTCTGGCCCTTTGTTGGACTCTCTCCAGTATGCCCGTGTTTCTCTTGTACTGGGGAGCCCAGAACTGGACGCAGCGCTGAGTTAGAGGGGAAGGATCACCTCCCTCGACCTGCTGGCGGTGCTTTGTCTAATGCAGCCCAGGATGCCATTTGAATTCTTTGCTGCAAGGGCACACTGATGGCTCACGGTCAACTTGGGTGTCCACCAGGACCCTCAGGTCATTTTCTGCCAAGCTGCTTTCCAGCTGGGTGGCCCCCAGCATATATTGGTGCATGGGGTTGTTCCTCTCTGGGTACATAACTTTGCACTTCCCCTTGTCGAACTTCACGAGATTCCTGTCAGGCCATTTTTCCAGCCCGTTGAGGTCCCTCTGGATGACAGTGCAACCTTCTGGCATATCAGCCACTCCTCGGAGTTTTCTGTCATCGGCAAACTTGCACAGGGTATGCTCTGCCTCATCACCCAGATCATTAATGAAGATGTTAAACCGGACTGGACCCAGTATTGACCCCTGGGGTACACTGCTAGTTATTAGCCTCCAGCTAGGCTTCATTCTGCTGATCACCACGCTCTGGGCCTGGCCATTCAGCCAGTTTTCAATCCACCTCACTGTATACTTATCCAGCCCATACATCAACAGCTTGTGTATGAGGACATTATGGTGAGACACTGTGAACGGCCTTACAGAAGTCCAGGTAGACCATATCAGCTGCTCTCCCTTCATCTACCAGGCCAGTCATTTCATTGCAGAAGTTTATCAAGTTGATCAAGCATGACTTCCTGTTGGTGAAGCCATGCTGACTACTCCCGATGATTTTCTTGCCCTTAATGTGCCTGGAAATGGTTTCCAGGATTAGCTGCTCCATCACCTTCCCAGGGATCAAGGTGAGGCTGACTGACCTGTAATTCCCTGGGTCCTCCTTGAAGATAAGAATGACAAGTCTTTGAATCTGCAAAGGCTTGTGCATATGTTTACATTTTTGTATTGTGCATGTTTCTTTTCTGCTCAGTGGGGCATTCTTCATGTGGGTGGCATGAGATATGTGAGTGAAGTCTGATGTAATTTTTTCATAATTTGCAGGTTTGTAATTATTGAACTCAATATGCTCAGGCTTGAGTTTAAACCTGTGTACTCTTTGGAATGGAAGAACTTTGTTCTTTGTTCATTACCAAGCACAATGGTGTGTCTGTCAGAATTGAAAGTTCTACTCTGCCTTCAGTTATTGTGTGAACTTTTTAGCATGTTTTGAGATGGGTAGACATTATCCAGTGTCACTGAATTAGATTAATTTTTACAGCAGCTTTGTTTTTTTTTTTTAAAAAAAAAAAAGCCAAATGTGTTATAACTTTATTTTCCAGGTAAGAAATGATGAAGGAAAGGTGATTCGCTTCCACTGTAAACTTTGTGAATGCAGTTTTAATGATCCTAATGCCAAGGAGATGCACTTAAAAGGGAGGCGGCACAGACTTCAGTACAAGGTTAGTAAAAATGCTAATGCTTCTATCTGAAAATCCACCAGAAGTCAGCTGACTGATTACAAGTTCTTACATTTAAAGACTAGATAAAAGGTGGTCTGAGTAAACAGCGTATTAAAAAAGGTAGAGAAATATATTTCTGAGGGAGTGTAGTCTTTAGAGAAGTAATGCAGACTGTGAAACTGTATTTTCGTTTGGGTTTTTTTAAACATTTTGAACATTGCTTTCAGGCAACTTCTGCAACATTACAATACAGTACAACATATGCAAGCAATAGTAGGTTCTTTATGTTGTTTACCGTGAATTCCGAATAGTGTGAAACAGTAGTGCTCAGTGGTTTTGGCACGATAAACCACATAAACCCTTTGTGGAGACATTTGAGGAACAAGTGTTGCAGATTTTTTAGTCATGAATGAGACACACCTGTGCTGACATATAGTGTGCATTTTGATTATTATAAGGTTACATAGGAAAAATCTGCTGTGGTCCCAGGAGATACAATGGACCTGCATAATCACGAAAGGGATGAAAGAAGAGAAGAAATTGCTAGACGATTTTACTATTTTACTCAGTAACTCATATTATGCCGCTGTATGAGGGACCCTTCAGGAACAGGGCATCAGGAACCACACTGTAATTAAGATGAAATGTTTTTTCAGGCTATAGAGTAGTCAACCTGCTACAGAATGAACATCAAATCACTTAGTATTTCATGTAACGTTTTAATCTTAAATTGCTTTGCTCTCATATAAGTGAAGAGGGAATTCATGCTATTTGTAATATGTTGCTATTTCTTTCCTTGCAAAATACTGGACACAGATTTTTCCTTCTTCAACGACTCACTCAATGCAGTTCTAAAACTGCATTTTACTCTCCTTGATTTTATCGTAGACCAATAGTGTGTGTTAAACATGTTAGAACTCTGTAACCTTGAGATGTCAAGAGGAAAAACAACATTTCRTTTATTATTTTTCTGAACTAGAAAAAAGTAAACCCAGACTTACAAGTAGAGGTAAAGCCCAGTATTCGAGCAAGAAAAATTCAAGAAGAGAAGATGAGGAAACAGATGCAGAAAGAAGAATACTGGAGAAGGCGAGAAGAGGAAGAACGCTGGAGGATGGAAATGAGGTAATGCATTCTGTTTTATCAATGAATGAGACAAAGCTGCAGTCAGATTATCTAAAACTAACTCTGCTTCTATAGTTACTTATTTTGAATACTTGTTTTGGGAACTCTGTACTGTCTTGTTTTAAAGTAAGTTGTCATTATTCCTCTGGGTTTTTTGTTTGTTAGCGTTCAATCCCCCTGAGGAATGCAGACTTACTAGAATTATTTTGCTATAAATTCAGACCCACTTTCAAAATGACCATTCATTTTAGTTACCCTCTAGAGTTCACCGGTGTTTGCTTATGACTACTAGAAATGGATTAGTGAGGACATACAAGAATATATTTAGAATGGTTGCAAGTATTAACTTCTGTATAAAGAGAACACTTTGATTCATGCACTTCAGGCGATATGAAGAGGACATGTACTGGAGGAGAATGGAGGAAGAACAGCATCACTGGGATGACCGTCGCAGAATACCAGATGGAGGATATCCTCATGGTCCTCCAGGACCTCTAGGCCTGCTGGGAGTTAGACCAGGCATGCCTCCTCAGCCCCAAGGACCAGCTGTGAGTTTCTTAACTTGAGAAAAAAAATGAAATCATACTTACCAGGAGGCACAGTTAAGAACAATAAATTATTCAGTGCTACTTCAGTTGTCTCCAGTGTTTCTTAATAAAGGATTTGGAAAAGTGAAGAAGAAATTATATGCTAATGAAACTGTGTAGGTGGACCTGTCTTCCAAAATAAGTCCACTGAAATGACAGAAGGATGCCTTGAAGACAAATACTGTTTCTTCTGAAATACAATCMCTCTGGATTTGTGTACTACTGTTTATTTTATTTAACTGCATTATACAACATTATTTATCTAATTGTGGACAAATGTATGGATAAAAAGTGGTTGGATCGTCAGTCCCAGAGGATAATGGTTAGTGGTGGGTCGTACTCTACCTGGAGGTCAGTACCAAGTGCAGTACCACATGGGTTTTTCCTGGGGTTTGTCTTATTAGCACCTTATCAATGATCTAAAAGGTGATAGAGTGAGTGCAGCTCATCAGGTTTGCAGCTGGTGTGAAACTGAATCAGTTTGGGGTGGGGAGAACAGTTGATTCCTTTGAGGGCAGGGCTGCCATCCAGAGGGACTTAGACAGACTGGAGGAATGGACCAACAGGAACCTTATGGAATTCTGCAAAGACAAATGCCTAATGCTGCACTTGGAAAGGAATAACGCCTTGCACTGATCCAGGCTGGGGAGTCACAGGCTGGACAGCAGCCCTGCTGAAAGGGATTTGGGGATCTTGTCAGATAGCAAGCTGAACATGAGTCAACAGTGTGCCCTGGCAGCAATGAAGGCCAACAGCATCCTGCGTTATATTAACAGGAGCATAATCAGTAGATGAAGGGAGGTGATCAGCTTTCATTAGACCCAAACTGCAATACTACATTCAGTTTTGGGCTTTACAGTACAAGAAAGATACTATAAACTGTGGGGCTACCAGGATGGTCAGGGTTCTGGAACGCATGCCCTCTGAGGAGTGACTGAGGGATCTGGGCTTGTTCAGCCAGGATAAGAGAGCTTCAGTGGGACACAATAGCCTTCTAATACCTGCGCATTATAAAGACAATGGAGTCAGACTCTTGACAGTCATGAGAGGGTGAGATACAATCAGCTTAAGCTGAGACAAAAGAGGTTCAGATTGAATACAGGAAATAATTTTTTGCATACAGACGTTGTGCAGCCTTCATCTTTGGCGATTTTCAAGAACTGACTGGATAAAGCCCTGAGCAACATGTGGTCTTATAGCTGACCATGGTTTGCATAGGAAGTTGGACTAGAGGATCTCCTGAGGTCCCTTCCTATTTGAATTCTTCTGTGATTCTATTAAAGCAGTCATGGACACTTTATTTTGCAGAAGTATGCAAGTATTTCCCAGTTGACAGAAAGACAATAGATATTTATGTTGGGGAGATAGTTTTGATCCTGGGATTTCATAATTTGTTTGATACATTTAATGTTTTTTCAGACATGATTGATTATGACCAGTGTAAGTTGTTAAGGACACTTCTGTTCATGTTTTGTTATGTTTCAGCATTTTTGAGTTTTGAATATTCTGTTGTTTAGCCACATGTTTGGTTTTTGGTCACTTACCATTTTTGAACTTGGAAGTGTACCCAAATTTCAGAAATACGCTTTTTCATCTGTTTAGCCTCTGCGCCGCCCTGACTCCTCTGATGACCGCTATGTGATGACCAAACATGCTGCTATATATCCAACAGAGGAGGAACTGCAAGCAGTCCAAAAAATTGTTTCTATTACTGAGCGTGCTTTGAAACTTGTTTCTGACAACATGACTGATCATGAAAAAAGCAAGAACAAAGAGGGAGATGACAAAAAAGATGGCAGTAAAGACAGGTATTTTTTTAATTACTTTTTAAGAACTTCATTTGTTTCTGAAGTTTTTCCTTACACTGTTATCAGTGCTTCCAGGGATTCTCTTCTCTATGGGTTTTGATACGGTATATGTCACTATGGCCTCAGCAGTATGTGGAATACTCCTGTTTTATTTCACTTTTCTACTTCAGGATTAGTTTTAAGGTTTTTATATTATTTTAAATGCAACTTTTAACTATAATTCACAGAGCTCTGAAAGGAGTTTTACGGGTAGGCGTTTTGGCTAAAGGTTTGCTACTTCGTGGAGACCGAAACGTCAATCTTGTTTTGTTATGTGCTGAGAAGCCTTCAAAGACATTACTCAGTCGTATTGCTGAAAGTCTTCCCAAACAACTTGCAGTAAGTAGAATTCAGATTTTTGGATTTGAATTTTTGTAAAGATGCTGTAAAAATCTGTCTTCAAGTCAAATGTGGCACAGTGAGCCCTGCAGACGTTTCATAGCTCAGGTTCAGTTTCTTTCCATTTTCTGAGTGTTTCCATTCAGGGACTACGCTGCATGTTTTGCTTTCTGTATATTGTGTCCATACAAGTGTCTAGGTATTTACACTAGCAGTGTAGTATCAATCATCATTTAATAGATTTTCTTTAATTGGGAAAGAGAAATGAGCGGAAGAAAGACTATTACCCAGTTACCAGTAGCTGTAGAGGTAATTTGTGCAGTGTTACAGGAAGCTTGCTTCCTGAGGGTCAAAGTTCCCTTTGCCAGTCTGTTTGTACTTACTTCTTGTTTCCAATTTGTGTCAGTGCTTTGTAGTTCCACAATGTTAACTAAGACTTGTGTGTGGTTTTTTTAATTTGGCCCTTTTTAAGAAAAAAAAATGTACACGCAGTCTTAGACCATTCAGCGGAATTCATATAAACCATTTGCTGTATTTCCACAAGAAATTAAAGCATAGAATAAAGTCTCTGCTCTCTGCTGAACAAAGCCTGTCTACTATCATTATAGAATGCTTGTCACAGCATTAGTATTTCAGTACTGTCTGGTAGAATGTTCAGCAGAATCAGTGGCATGGTAGAAGCTTTAGCAGGATCAGATTAATTAGAAAATAATCTTGAGTTTGCTCTTGTTTGAAGTAACAGAGCAGAAGAAAATTTAAAACCTGCACATCTTTGTCTGGCTTTGTGGAGAAGTCACTTGTCTCTCTAGTTTGTGGAAGAAGGTGACAGGTGCCTACAGCTTCCTTTTGGGGCTATTTAGAATTATTAAACCTAGTTGCAAGAAGCAATTTGGAATAACCACCTTGTTAGTTACTCTTACATTTTTTCCCTGGGTGTTTATCTTGCCCTTTGTTCTTACCATGTTGCAACAGCCAGGTATACAATGTACCTAGCAGTACCCAGGCTGYAACTGCCAGCTTGAAGAACAACCACTGCATCTTTGTGCTTTTTAAAGGCTCCTACGTTCCAATGAGAAATATGTCCAGCTGACATTTTAAGTGGCACTGAGGCTTTTCTTTATCTCAAACACTGTCAGGATTCTTGTTATGTAACTTACTTGTGTATGAATTTCCTTTACTGGGTAGTTATTTTCCTTTTGCATGCTTGTTGACTGTTTATTTTCATTAATGATTTGGAAACTGTATGCAAGTCCATATATATATCTTAATTGTGTGTACTGTGGTTTCTTTGAATACAGAGGTATCTGCTTCATATAATTATATTGTGTTACAGTCTTTCGGTTAAAAAGACTATGTTGAAATCCATTTTCTTCCCCATACTTTTATTGGCCCCATGCTAATGGAAACTTCTGTTTCTCGATATTTAGGTAATAAGTCCTGAGAAATATGATATCAAGTGTGCAGTCCCAGAAGCAGCAATAATTTTAAATTCGTGTGTGGAACCCAAAATGCAAGTTACTATCACACTGACATCTCCAGTCATTCGCGAGGAGAACATGAGGGATGGAGGTTGGATAGTTGCTAAAGATGTTACTTCTTTCTCACTCATTTTTTTATGTTTATCTATTCTGCTTAAGATGGCGTTAAGGTCCTGGAAGGCAACATGCTGGCACATGTAGTTGATCGAAACCTTGTTTTTCAACAACCGGTCTCGGTAGAGAACAGTTGGTTAAAATAAATGCTTATATGATGCGTTTATTTAATTTTTAAAATTTCTAACTTTATGTCCAACCTCAGCTTTCTGGAAAAGGTACAAACTTTACTATTTTTCTTGCCCTCTTTTAAAATTATGTGGAAAACAAAGTATTTTATAGCAAGTGGCTATAAACTGGCTTTCTAGAGCAGTCTTGTCCTAAGAGAAAGATTGTATGGTTTTAGAAAATCAAATCACAGGTTTTTGCATTTAAACTGGATTAGTATTACCATTACTTACACATTCCAAATAGCAGCGCCACTTGAAATGCATTTTTATAATACTTCTGATGGTAACAGTGCTTCTAACTTTAAAAGGCAATATGATTTTTTCCAGCTCTCTGAGGTTGCTTTTCGGTCTGGAGTGCTTTTTGAGTGTATTTAGGCTCCTGGTATTACAATCAGTCTTCTATCCAACTGGCAAACCCAGACTAGTACAATAAGAAATGGCTTTGTCGTTGAGCTGAAGCAGGAGGTGGAGCTTGTAAATCAATTTACATTTCTGAAGTCCACAGTTTCTCTGGTGCCAGCAGTGTTGCTTTAGGGTCTGTTCTGTAACACTTTCAAAGCTCCAAAAGCTTGTAAGCCAACAAGCATGATTAATGTCTGCAGTACATTGGTTCTTTATGTTTATGGGTCAGATAAAATTAACTTTTGTTTCCTTTTAATCCTGTATTTTCATAGTGGAAAGAGATCATGGCAAACAGGGTTCTGGTGTTTGACAGTGAACCTACAAATAGGAAATCTGAGGCTACCTTAACAGTTGTCATATGCAGGTTGAAAAAAATTGTATGTGTGTATGTATACATGTGCTTGTGTATATACGTATTTATATAAGCCACGGAGGTTTTTTTATTTCATCTCATCATTACATGTCCTCTAAAATACTTGAGGGTTTTATATTGTATTAGTAAATGTCCTGTAGCTGTGACTAGTACATTGTAAGCAAGCTGTGTCAACAAAGTCGTCCTCCATAATTAGAAGGAAAAATTTCAAGATGCATTCTCTGGTTTGGATGATTTCTGAAGAGGCTTTAAGAGCGCTTTGTACATGATTTTTAAGCTGTGCATATTATTCCTAGCTATAAAGGCTTTGTACATGTACTGTCACACCCAACCAATTTTACTTGTTTTTTGACAATCTAAGTGTAACATGATACTTGGTTTGTCTGTGCTGAATCAGACTTCACATATTATTTAAGTTTATAAGGAATACTTAAAAGATTGGATTATTAAATTAGATTAACCATTAAATGAAATTAACCTTAAACACCATGTTTATTTCTTAATATACTGTGCAAAAGTGCAATATTGATTCCTGCCACAATACTGAATTTCAGTTATGTGGTTTGTGGCCTAAAATTCTGTCATGTGGACTAAAAATAAAATAAATTTCAAATTACTGCCATCAATCCCTTAATTATGCCACCTAAAGGAAACAAATCTGTATTTTTGTCTGACCCACACTTGAATTAAAATTATTTTGAGTTCATTCACTGCTGAATGCAGTACTGCCTCTAGGCAAGCAAAATCAAGTTAGGTTTCTCTTCAAGACACTGACCAGTATAAAATGGATATGCAGAAAAGTTCGCTTTTGAAACTAGAGCAAATAGAAGACTGAATTGCAAATTATTGCAGCAAAGAAGGCCTTATTACGAAGACTGCTGCTTATTTGCTGCAGAATAACAGTGTGTGTTTGTGTTTTTTCTTACTGCAGCTTCTCATGCTCTGTGTCTTACAATGGTTAAAAGTTTTCATTTTTTTAGCCCACCTGGGGAGCTAGTTCAGGTGATAAGGAAGGCTTTACCGGAAGAACCAGTATGAGTAAAGATGAGACTGAGACTTGCACGTGGAGTAGAATCATGTTTGATATGTCATAATCTCATTACATGATAAAAGGCTAAAAAAAAAACAAAACAGCGGAATAAAATTGTTAACCGCATAGCTACTGTTTCTTACAGTATTGTGCGTTTGACAGTTTACCAAATCTGATATATTCAAAGTGATCTAACCCCTGCTGTGGAATCTTTCCTTCAGCAAACAAAAGTGTACATACTTATAAACGCATATATGCATGCGCGTGTGTCCTTTTTTATCCTTAGCTAACAGCCCCGGTCCAAAGCCTTCTAGCAGAGGGACTTGATTCCTGTCAGGGGTTGCTGCCAAGACATCGGAAGGATTTTTGACCAAGGTTTTCTAAAGCTCAGTGTCACACCTGCCATGCTTTACAAAGGAGGGGGTTTGGATGCATAGTCCTAGCATCTGCTGTTACTTTGTGTTTTGTTTCTTTTCTTTTTGTCTGTGTCTCTCTCCTAGAATTAAGCAGTGTTCACACTAGTCTTGAAATAGTTGACTGGGTAAAATGTATTTCCCATAATAATAACTTACTGAAATTGATATACCTGTTAACTTTTAATGAAGAGGTAGTGTGGACACAGCATGTCTAACTGAAGATTAACCCCTTATATTTAGGCTAGTAATAAATTAAGTTATACAGGGTAAGAATTCATGTTTGTGTTTTGTAAATTAATTCAGTTTTTTGTATTAGCTTAACAGGGTGGTAGGTTAGGCATCTGAATTTAGTTAAATAGTCTTTAAGGGGTTAATCCTGAAATGTGAAACAGATGCAAAAATCCACAGATTAAATATTACAAGAGTTTCCTTGATACATTTTTTTTCAGTCAATGTATTCTCAGTGCAATAGGTGCCTTGGCAACCTCTGTCTTTCAGAGTCTTTTTAAGTTTCAAGGGTATTCGTATGATATCCATTAGTAGCACATTTTAGATTTACACTTCCAGCACTGAGTAATATTCTCTTCTGTGCAGTTAAACTGTAATTCTTTTTAGTAAAATTATTTTCCAAATTGAAGTTTTTCAGAGGTAGGAGTAATTGGAGTTTCAAATTATGTAATGAATTATTGTGCTAAAAGTTTGCACAGTGTCACCTATTTGCATATTAGTTTTAGAAGAATGTAAATAGTTGACTGATAAGGCTACAACCCATATTTTTATTTTTAATTTCTCAACCTTACTTTGCCACTTTTTTCCCTGCTGTGGGTTTTCTCTAAATGTACTCCCTGTCTCTTATATCTAGTTTGTACTCGTTTCATCAGTTATCTTACCTGACACCTCTCTTGTATAGATTTGGGGGTTTTTGTTTTGTTTTGTTTTAAAGGAAATACCACTTTAAATGTCTTCATTTGCTCTGTAAATGCCTTTTTAGTGCAGTTTTTCGTCTTTCCACTTTAACGTATAGTCTATAAGTTTGAATATTGGTGAGAAGATTTGTTCTTATTTTGAAATCTTTTAGCCCTGTGCAGAGCAATTGGACTATCCTATAAAAAATGCTCAAATCTGAATGTACTCAGATTAAACTTAATTATTATATTGCAAAGTTGTACCACCATGTTCATTCATGGCTTTTTAGCTCTTTATATAGTAAAGTATCTACTATTTATTTTACATTTGTGTGAAATAGGTGGTTTCAGAGCTGTCTTTCTGCAGCATCCCTAAGAGCTTCTCCTTGCCAGCATGTTTCGTGAATCTCAATAAATTTTTTTTTTTAATTTTATTCTCTGACTTACCTGAATTTGTATCTTGCTGGAGTAAACTATATTGTTCCATACAGCCAGCTCCTGTGAAATGAGTACCATTGAGTGAGGGCTTTTTGTTTCATCTTACTGGGTGTATCACCAGTTATGCTACCAATATACTTTGTTACTAGTCACAATAGCCATTTTCATAATTAGTAAAACAGCTTTTAAAGCCGATCACTGCATTATATCTGTACAATTATATCTGTACAATTATATCTGTACAATTATATCTGTACAATTATATCTGTACAATTATATCTGTACAATAAAACCCGAGGATACCATTTCACGTTGTTCAGTGGCTCCAGTTTCTTTGATAAAACCACTTCCAAAAGGGCCTGTGGTCTCTTTCTTTTTGGCAACAAAGCAATCAGCTTGGTAATTAAATCCTTTTCTGAACACCTAAATATACAAGATCTACTATATTTTCTTTATCTGTCAGACATGCTGCTTTGTTTTTTAAACTATTCCTTGCTTTTCTTTTTCCTGCCGAATCTTAAGTAAAGCAGTCCCTTTTCAGATCCTTCCTTGCATCCTAAATGATATTGGAGCACACATATTACAGGCTGAGGATTTTTACTTATATGAGTAAGAGAGAGGGTACTAGAAAGTAATGGAACTCTGTAATATTGAAGAACATTTCACATTCCTTTAGTCAGGTTTTTAAAGCAAAATAATTTCAAGTTTAAGGTATGATAAAAATAACATAATTACTAAACATCTAGTGCTTTTAAGATCTGTTATACTCAGTTTTTCTTTTAAGAATAGGCCCCAAATAACACGTGATCATTGAAATTTACAAGAAGCTAAGTTTGAATGTTTCTACTTGGTTAAAGTGGATTTTTGTGTTCCTTCTGTTTTGTGTTCTCTGTGCTGGCGCACTGTGTCCAACCATCCTTCCTTCAGAATTTAATTTTAGGGGATATGTGTTTTTCCAGTGTTAGCTTAAATAAAGAAGTACTACGCATTGCATTATCCGCAATGCATCTGAAAATAACCTCAGAGCTAAAGTATAATATGCTCTTGATCTTCATACTGGGATGATGCCCTAATCCTAATTGAATGGCTTTTGTTGAACATCTACATTTGTTGTTCAAGGGTTTAAACTTTAAATGGCATGTGTGACATTGAAGCTACTTTAAGGAAGTGTCTTGCTCACCTGGTCAAACACCCATTCCTCACTGCATTTTGCCAATTCAATCCATTTTAGATGTAACCTCGGGTATGGTGAAAGACCCACCGGACGTCTTGGACAGGCAAAAATGCCTTGACGCTCTGGCTGCTCTACGCCACGCTAAGTGGTTCCAGGTTCGGAACATCATTTTACTTTCTTCTTGTAGCCTTATGAGAGATTAGTTCAGTTGCAATATAAATGTTTAATCGTGTGAAAACACTCGGCGTTGTTCATGCTAATAATACTTAATATTTTTCTGGTCCCTAAATTTAAATGTAGAAGGTTGAGTATGGAGGAACTGCTTTATGCAGTTATTGCTCATTTGACATGATTTTTTTTTTTCTGGTCATTGAGAAGGCGATGTTGAAAGCTTGACTCGCTTGGGGTGATCATATGTTGTATATTTGTTATATATTCCATAAGGCTGCAGAGTAACTTTGCTTTAAATAATGGAATATGTGTTTAAGGCTTTGTGTCTAGATTTAAGACTTTTTTTCCTATTTCTTTAAGTGCATTAAGTGTAGGGAATGAAAGGTGAGAAGTAACTGTTTGGTTTAGTGACTTTGCATTCTGGCAAAGGCACAATAAAGAAACCAAACAGATTCCCTTGACCTTTCAATCTCTATACCAATTTCTTAGATCTTTACTTTATCCTTTTTATTTCTAATATAGAAAGATACTGTATTTATTGTTACAAGTGATCATAGGTCAAAGTGTACAGGGGGTCAAGAAATGTTATTCTTGTATAACCTGTGCACTTTGACTTCTACCACCTTAAATTACTAACCCTGTATAAAATACTGCTGTAAATGGCAGCTCAAGGAATAAAGTTGTAGAATGATTTGTTTCAATCTTGTATCTGAGCTTCCATTGAACAGTGGTGTTTTAGTCTTTTAACAAGTCCTATTTGCTGTAGGTGCTGGGATTAATTAATTTGATTTTGTATTGCTCTCAAGGCTAGAGCTAATGGTCTGCAGTCCTGTGTGATTATCATACGTATTCTTCGTGACCTCTGTCAGCGAGTTCCAACTTGGTCTGATTTTCCGAGCTGGGTGAGTAATGTTCTTTCAAATGAGTCTTTTTAATACATGTAGTACTGCAAGTAAAGCATGGGGAAGTGTTACTACAATTTTTAAATCTAGACTTTTTCAAGAAGTAATGTAGGGTTTTGTTTGTTTTTTTCCCCAAACAAATAATCCAGATTCCCTCTAAAAATTTAATTTTCTGAGGTTTTGTCATTTGGAGGTGGAATTTATTTTTTTTTTTCCCCGAAAGGAATTCTCTTGTTCTTTTGTATCCTTTGTGGGCAGCATTCTTATTCTAGATTTTAACATTTTTTTCCTTTACTCTGTATAAAAGAATCTAATTTTTTCTAACGACCTACTCTGAATTGCTTGGAGTTTACTGAAACATTTAAAATAATGTCAGCTGTGCCAGATAGTTCTATGATAACAGAAAGGCTACTTGAAAGAATAAATCACAGTAATTCCATTAATATGTCCCTTCTGCAAGATGAAATACCACAGTACTTCAGTACACTCTGTGGATGTGTCACCATTAGCATTTCAATCAGTGTTACTTAGATCTCTAGGTTGTACCAGGTTACCTCTCCTAATTCTTGCAGCTGAGTGTTCTTGGAGCATTCCTTTTGCATTGACTATCTTAAATGATGCTCTCCAGGAGTGCAGCTTGTGCTCCAAATATTAACAGATGTTCAATCTGTAGACCAGACAAAGTTAGTCTGAAACAAAATCTCTGAAACGTGTGTAGTGTGGAAGTAAACTTAGCTCTGGCTGTTTCGTTTCACAGACCAAATCCTGTTGCACTGTGCTGTTTCCTTTTCAGTTTTGGCAGGAAGAGTGCTAACATTCTCAAGACAGTTTGAGCAGTTGGCATTATTTCAATGAGAAGTGTTTTACAACTGTACTAAGCCTGCAGATAATTTTATTAAATTATTTCTGATAATATTTATTGCTTCTGCAAAAAATGTTAAGCAGTTATTTCTTGTTTTTAAATATTCAAAGTAAAAAACAAGAGTGCCAGTTTCTGTGCTACATTTCATGAAAGATGCACCCTACAGATACAGTTTAAAAGAAACTAAGTAGTATGTAAGCGCCCTCTTAATATCACTGTGCTACTGAGTTGCCAAGAATAAAACCGTGCATAGTTTTAGAAAAGCATCCTTAGAACTATTGCAGCACACAGCAGGCACACAGATGAAGAACAAGGAACGTTGTTTCGTATTTCTCACATTATCTGTTCTAAGACACTTCCAGAAGGGAAGAGAGGTACGAAGCAGTGTGTCAGGCCTAGCTGTGTCTCAGGACTCTCCAAGCGTGATTCCTGATTTGCTCCTGGTACCTGATGCATTGTCAGTGTCATGGATCAACACTGAAGTCTGTGTAGTCAGCTGTTCTTTTGGCAAAGTTCTTTCTTTTGTTCTTTGGCCTGTTGGCAAAGTCTTACTGATAAAAACAATGACAGAATGAAAATTGTGACTTTTAAATATATGTAATTTCTGCCAGTCACAGATGGAATTTCATAGACTGAAGAAATACATTTTTCTGGAGACAGAACATCTCCTAACCTGTATGCTAGAAGCCTGTGACAAACTGAAGAGATGCCAGAGCTTTTCAAAAAGAACCTAAGTAGTTGTAAAAATAGAAGATATTAGGAAGTCTAAATGTGGACATTAGTAGCACCCTCTTTATATACCTAAAGATAAAAACTACAATAGAATCATTTTGTCAAGTTCCTATAAGTTAGAAGGAACTTATTCAAGGTTGATTTTTTTTCAAACTTGAAATCCAGCCTTTTGTGCATGTAAACACCAGGGCATCATAATTCACATTTTCCTGGTATTAAGTTGTAGACTTTAGTGTATCTTATGAGGATCCAAAAGAACTAGACTTGAATAAATGCAAAAACATGATCTGTTTTTTTTCTTGCCTGCTGTAGTTTGCTTCATACTTGAAAACAACTAAATTACTGTTGCTAAATCCTGAGTGGTACAGTGGGAGTATGGAAATACCATGCTCAAGAATTGAAATTTGTCAGTTAAATGGAGCTAAAATAGAAAGGAATGGGCACCCTTAGTGAGGGATTGTAATCAACACTGCCTATAGTTACTTGCATGCATCAGAATAGGCATTTACTCCTGGAAAGTAAAAATAAAAGGCAACATTTGAACAACTGTAAACTCACTGAGGAGGAGGAGAACCAAAAAAAAGGTCAAAAAACGAGAGACACGTTATTTGAGAATTAATCTTGCCAAAGAGGTAGTATTAAAACATCCATTTAATGCTAAAAAAAACCCTAAGGAAAGCTATTCTTTACTTTTCCAATTATCTTTTATAGGTTTTTCTGGGAAAAAATAGTGTTTARTAAAAGTAAACAATGGAAATATTAATAGAAAAAACAATATTTAAAATACAGCTAATCATTTAAACCATTTTAACTAATATCAAATCATTTATAAATTTTAGAAAACCTGTTTATCGTCAAGGTTTTTTTTACATTTGTTTAACATCTGAGTTAGTGTTAGCCTATATCCAGGACAAAACTTGCTGTGAACTTCAGTTTTGCTAAACTGAAGAACTAGTAACCACTTAAATATTAAAAGATCATTGGAATTTTTGATGCTTTGAGTTTCTGTACTCTTATAGAAAAAAATATATTTTTCTATAGCATCCTGTTAATTTCATTAGATATAGTGTATGCTGCTTATTCAGGTGGCTGACAGATTCAGGTGACCCACCATGTTTCATACTCACTCAGAAAGTGGCTGGACAACTTGTCTCCCTGCATGTGTAGGCTACTACTGTATAAATTTCTACAAAACTTTTGAACAACTCGAATGAGAAGAAGCGTATCAGTATTCAGTGTTAATCCTGCACCAGCTTTCTTTTTATTCATCTTTATAAAATATCTGGGTTTTTTTCTATTTTAATTGAAAGTGTTCTGTGATGTGTAATGTTCTTCAGAATTCTGGATTCAAAAGTTCTGTATTGAAAACAGTAGCAGTTTTTTTCTGTTTTAATTCATTTTCTAAATTGGCTGGATTTTCTTATTGTTGGTCTAGGCTATGGAGTTGCTTGTGGAAAAAGCAATTAGCAGTGCTACTGGACCACAAAGTCCTGGGGATGCACTGAGAAGAGTTTTTGAGTGTATATCTTCAGGAATCATCCTTAAAGGCAAGTTGCATTTGATCAGTGTCTGTATACTTATGCTTAACTAATGTAAAATCTGTAATCTTGGTTGAAATAAGGTAGAGATGTGCTACTAACTAGCCTAACCATTGTAGGTGGCCCTGGCCTTCTGGACCCTTGTGAAAAAGATCCTTTTGATACACTTGCTGTAATGACAGATCAGCAACGAGAGGATATTACTTCAAGTGCACAGGTAAAGAAACGTATGTGTGAAGTAACTAAATTTGGCTGGGTTTTTTGGGTGTTTTTTCTTTTTGGTTTGGTGTTTGGGTTTTGGTTTTGTTTTTTTTTTTTAAAATGGAGCTATATGGTGGACATGAATTTTCCTTTCTTAGAATATAGGTCGGTAATAAAAATGTCACAACAGAGGATGTATAATAGTGTTCATTTTTGCGCTAAAATTAACGTATTTTCCTGAAAAGTTTGAAGCACTCCCATCTATATATATCTGTAAAGATGCTCACTCTACAGCAGTATGTCATTGGATTTAAAATTACATTGGCATTTAATATTTCATGAATAAATCTGTGTAAGTTTAATTTTTAATATTTATTGGATCCACTTACAGTATTGACCATTCAGACTTGCAGCTTAAGAGGTTACTGCGCCTACCTCTTCATTTGATCCTTTTGCTAAAGACTACCAACGCGTAATGGGACATGTGACAAGCCTTGGCTGCCTCAGTGCAAGTCCAGCAGCTAAAACACGTGTACATTATTTTTAAGCTAAGATGATGTACTTTGTATAGAAGCAGCAAATGTGACATACACATTTTATTGTGTTGGCTTCGTTGGGGGAAGGAAGAGGGGATAATGAGAGCTAGGGATAATATCATACACTGCTGATGTTCTTCATTAATTGTTTGACAAAGTACTCAAAATTGACATTTGTTTCTAACAGAAATGTCTTCTTTCTGCCCTTTTTCTAGTTTGCACTGAGACTCCTTGCATTCCGTCAAATACACAAAGTTTTAGGAATGGATCCGTTACCACAGATGAATCAACGCTTCAACATCCATAATAATCGTAAAAGGAGAAGGGACAGTGATGGAGTTGATGGATTTGAAGCAGAAGGAAAAAAAGACAAAAAAGATTATGATAACTTTTAAAAATGTTTGTCATAAGTGCTAAGAGCAAAGGTGATAAAAAGTCCATTTGTTGCCTTGCTTTTACTTCATTCATAATAATGTCTGTTTAAAACATCCAAAACCAACTCGGGAATTAGATTGGAAGAGAACAACCTAGCTCTTCTGTGAGATTCTGAATATTTTAATGGATGTACTGTACCAGACAAATTATGGATGGAAAGACTGCAAATGGAAACTCTGTTATCTCTGTTATAGGAAAAAATAGTTTTCCCTCATTGCATTTTCTTTAAATGTGTTGCTGACGTTAGTAACTTTTCTTCTTTTGTTTTTGTCCTTTTTATTAACAAGTGTGTTGTCTTCTTGATTGTATTTAATGCAGCATTTGTGTTTCTGTTGCTATGTGCATTTTGATTTTTTATTTAGAAGTTTTTTTGTTTGCCTTTGACACTAGATGTGTAAGTTACTTTGAGTTAGAGAGTATAAACTGTTCCCCTCCCAATTAATATTTTACAGAACTTTTTTTTGTAAAGTGAGACTGCAGGATTATGTTTTTTTTCTAAATGTGAAGGGGTTACAACACATAATTATCCTGCCATTTGAGTGCTCAGAATTAAATGTTTTTGCCAATCTTGTGGCATTTGTCTACTTAGTGTGATATAACGGTGTAATTAAGACAAATTTGTGTTAATCTAATCAAGTTTGCTGTTAGTTGTGCATTAGCAGTATAAAACCTAATATATACCGTATGGTCTTGCAACAGTTATAAAGCAGCTGCATAATTGATCAAAGTTTTGCATGATGTTTTTGTTTTGAATAGAAGGGCTTTTGAAACTATAATTTTAGGTTAAATGCRTAGGTCTTTGTATGATTGACTTTGTGACATAGGAAGGCCAAAAAATAACTTTCTGAATTTCTTTTCTCAACAAACAAGCAAAAGCGGGCATTTCCCATTTAGACAAAGTTAGTCAATCTTTTCAGTCAACTTTGTCAATATGATACTAATGCCTCTCAGCCCTTAAAATAAATGTTTGTCATATCAGTGCCTGTGAGGTTATTCCTTATAGCTATTCCTGTATAAACTTTCTGTGATTTTTTTCAATAATTCAAATTTTGAAAGTGAAGTATTACTGAAAAAGTGAAGGTTATCAAAGAAAAAAAAMCAGAAAATTATTTGATGTGGCCATAGTGTATTGCTTATGTCTCCTTCAAAAAGTTAAATATAGCAGTGGTGTAAGTAAAGTTACATCATACTGTTGATGTATGCTCTGGTACACAGGTGTGATTTGTTGTCACAGCACTACAGTGGAATACACAAATAAAAACTAAAATTTATTAAATGACTAAAATTCATTATACACTGGAAACTGAAGTTTCACTCATTCTGTTCAATGTGTATTATGCTTTGTTGCAAACCCATAAACACAGATTAATATAGACTAACGTTCTGGTAACTACTTTATCGATGGCTGTAGGAGAGTATCACACATTATAAAGATCATTTGTTATTTCTGGTAACAGTCATTAAGAAAAACTTATTCCATTTTGAGGTCGAATTTATCTTTGACCTTTTTAATAAGTAACTCCTGGAGTAGGGGGATGTTTCTGTTCGCAACGCCTACTGCTAACAGCATGGGCCTATGGAATAAAAATACAATATTTTAGAAAAATAGAGGGAGTCTAAAGACTTAAAGAGAAAATGTAATACAGAGTTCTTCAAGCATCAGAGTGCCATTTTTAAGGGAGTGATTATTAGTGGTTTGCAAATAAAAGGAAAGCTTTCTCATTGTAGGAAAGATTTCTTACTAATTTCAGTATCAGAAACATAGAAAGCAGAAATGCTTTAAAGTTACTTTAGAAAAAGATTACACTAGTTGTCCAGCCTTGTTACATAGCTCCAAGCATGTGCTTGTTCTTAAGTTTTTTTTCAAGAGGATATCTTGCTGCCATGGTGTCCAGTTAGCCATTACTATTTATTTTGAAAGCTACAGGTGCTATTCATGTAGCTAGTTCAACTCCATACCAAAGTTTCTTTCCTCATAAAGCAAACTTGTCTATTCAGGCATGTGACCCTAAAATTTAGGGTTAAAAAAGTCTAAGATGTATTTCGGATTTCCTGTATTTTTGTTCTGCTGGCTTTTAACTCATAACCAGTTTCTGGATCTAATGTTTTCTTACTAAGACAGTAGGCTGAGCTGCATTGTAAACAATGCAAGTCAGAACAATATGTGAGAGGTGAAGGTGCCTGAATACAGGGGTTTACTGTCATTTTACATGCCCTGAGTGTATGTGCTGCTCCAAAAGGGGACAGGTGTCTCAAAGGTCCAGGCCCATAGCTGCCAGCCCCGTATGGATACCTCAGTATGCCTTAGGATGTCTAGAACGGCATTGCTTTGGTAACTACCACGTATTTACATGTGTGAGAGAAAAGGGCAGGTATTTTTACATTTTAAGAACTGGAGCCAGTGTAGTCCAGCGTGTTGCCAATGTAGTCATGTGAAACTGCAACTTCAAGAAGGTGAGATAATCATCATTTAGGAAGCATTGTGGTGTCAGGGACGGAGTGTTCTTGTCACAGTGGGAGGGGAAGCTCAAGTGCCTATGATAATTAAATGCCATCCTGCTTTCTCCCAGTAACTTCAATAATTTCTTTAGTGTGTTTTGTAAGTGATTTGCACCTGTCTAAGGTTTTGTGAGTAGGAAGTGGGAGGAATTTGCTTAATGTCTTTCTCTTTCAAACAATTCTAATAACCCTTTTTTTAATATACAGTGGCTACCTTGGTCAGATCRTGTCCTTATTGCTGAAATTATAGAAGAAATCTGCTCAGCCAGCACATGAGGACTGATTATTTCTAATCATTTACAAAACACATTTATCACTGCTATAAATATTTAACTTGGAAATGTGTACATGACTTTCCCCTTATTTCTCATATGGAGCAACCAGCTTTCTGTAGCCATAAGTATGAAGAATGTCACCCAACACATTTTCATTCCCAAATGTATTGTTTCCGATAACATGTACTGTTTCAAGTTCACCATAATTTTGGTGGTCTTTTACAGAACCAAGGGCACACACGTTTTAGCAGGAAAATGTCTGCTCTTCCCAGCTTTTTTCCCTTTGATGGTCAATCATCTAAATAGCTGCATTTTTTCCAGTGAAAATAAGTTGTCTTTGAGTGAATTATGACTGAGAAGGGAGAAGAAAGGGGAAAATACAACCAAGAAAAATGGTTTCAGAAAAAAGAACAGAACTGATTAAATCGGTCCAACTGAGGAAATAAAATGAGGAAGGCCATTAGAGAGCTACACATCCAAGCTAAATTAAAAATGAAAGAAAAGTTACATCAAGTAGTAAAACAGTCAACTACAAAAATTGTGGGAAAATGAAGAGAAAGGTCTATTTCATGCGGAGGAAAGACCCAGTGCAGTACGTGATTTGCCACCCCTGCAGCAACTGCAGTGCTCCACAAAAACATAGAAGGAAAAAGAAGTGCCAGGTGGTTGAGGAGGTTGAGGCTGAAATGGTTGAAGCCAGCYGAGCTGATGTGTTGGTAAATGGTACATGAAATGTCACTGCAAATGAGCTGGGAGGAAGGGTGAAGGGAAAGATGAAGAGAAGGGACTGACCTTTCGTGCATCTACCCTGCCTCACAGACAAAATTGTACATCTAGTGTCCATGCCTTGCTCCCTTACAGGTGAAGGAAGAGGAGAGCATCGTGGAGTGTGTGAGCACACTTCTCCAAACACTTGGAAATCAAAATGAATGCTGCACAGCCAAAAAAAATAACGCAGTGTTATGCAGCAAATCAAGAGGCCCAGCTGGACTAACACTCGAAACGTGTCTGTGCTTACAACAGCAGAGCGCGCTGTGTCGTTAGCAGCAGCTTCCATTTGGAAAGGCAGAGTTAATTTTCACCTTGCTGGGACAAACGCAAAGTGAAAACTGTGATGTTTCAGCTACTTCGGCGTTCCTCTCTGTTGCCAAAGAATCTGTTTTAAAAAAAATTAAAAATAAAAAAAAAAAAAAAGATGCAGCAAAGTTGCCACGGCAGCAAAATCCAATATAAAGTCTGCTTGTGCATAAGAACAGAGCAGTGGTTAGAAACACAATCGGGACTATCTCATTAATAAATTAGAAGTAAACACTTAGGGGTAAAGAAATGAAACATTTCAGAGTAGGCATAGGAGAAGGGAGAAGAGAGATTCAATTTGTTCAGAGTCACTGGGGGGCTGCAAAAAAGAAATGAGCTATAGAAGTCTCCCAGGTAAGGATTCCCACTGAGGAAGGTGACCTGAGAAAGAGTTTATAAAGGAAGACTTGAGAAAATGTGTGTCACGAGTATATCTGGCAAATCATTGAGAACAGGAGGAAAGGGACATTTCAGATGCAATTCTTGTGTGAGGAGATAAAGTGCATTTTTGCTTTCTTGCATACATTTCTTAAGAAAGTTCTTGCAGCTGCTGCCAGGGGTGATTTCAGGGCAATAGATTGAGGATAAGCATTCCTCATATGGCAGTGATAAATCATAAACCAGGACTCTGGATGCTTTAACTAATGTCCCCAGCATGTTCTCCAGCATATCCAAAGGCATAAGATGTGCCAATTTGCAAGCTGTGTGACCAATTCAGAGCTCCTATTACAGGCATAGCCAGGGCTGAAGTGTTTCCCGAGGAGCAGTGAAGCAGAGAGAGAGAAAACAGACCTGAAAGCCAAGGGCTTGGAACAAAGTCCACACAAGAAACTTCCACTGATCCTCTGCTGGTTTATATATTCTCCCTGAGGAACAGTCCCTCTACAGATGTCACCCACACATGAGAAAAGAATAGAAGATTTAAAATAACTTGTTTCCTTGGAAAAACATCTGGAGTTCTGGAAGCACAGGTGAGTTCTGGAGTCCCTGAGACAAATGTTTCCAAACACCCATCCAACGTTCAGGTGTGCCAAACTCCCATGGGACGTCAGCGTGAATACGTTTCAATTCCAGAAAGTTTTGTCAAGAAACTTTCCAAAGGCCCACAGCTGAAAACCACAGCAATTCTGGAGAAAAATGTTCTAGCAAATGAAGGACAGTTGCTAACAGGGAAGAATATATGGTTTTTATGAAATTTCTTTTACAAGATTTGCTGCTTGTACAAAGTTTGCTGCTTCAAAGAGTGTTAGCCACACGAAGGTTTACCTTGCTTAGACAAAGGCCTTTTTGGAGTTGGGGACAAAAATGRGAAGCTAGAGCCAGCCTGTAGACTCATGTTTGTGTTTTACCATTAGTTTCTGCTAAAGATCATGTAGCTTTCATTAAGGGGCAGGTTTGTGCCTGTTTCTTAAATTATCTGAGCTGGAATTTTTAGATACAGCAGCTGTGCGGGAGCTGGGGACGACAGCATGAGCATTTAGCTGGATGGCTTTTGTCAATACCCGACATCCATGATTAGTGACTCACAGATGCATTTTTCATTAGGAAATCAAAGCCAAGAGTATGTCAAGGGCCTGGTAGGCAAAGTAAAACAAGCACATGTCTTACTGCAGTCATGCACTAGATACAATTTTCACTGCTAAAGGAAAGAACAGAAGAGACAAGACGCCGCTAGCAAAAGCTTCAAGTCTCTATGTGTACTTCACAAAGAGAAGAGGCTCTTGTCTATGCCTAATACCGAGTATTTCTCCCTACGGATACGCTGGAACCTGCCAGTCCTGTACCCTGTGACTTGGATGCTGGATGGTTCTCACTAGCTTCTCTTTTCCCAGAGCAGGACTCCTAATGCCCACTAGGAAGAGTCCTGCAAGGAACAGCTATTTAACTAGATGGACCAGATTCCCAGCTGGTGATGTATAGCCAGAAATCTTCCCCAAGAACTTTCCATCGGCATTGTGTTTGGAGAAGTTACTTGGACAGAAACAATTGGGGCAGCCCAGTACCTCCAGCAAGGACCCCTTGGCAGCTTTTTCCACCACCCAGTGCAGGGACTGGAATCCAAATTGGGAGCTGAATGTTGCTCTTCTCTTTCCTGGGGTTCATTCCAAGACAGAAGAGTCAATTCAAGCTCTTTGATATCAGGACCATATAACTATTTATCATTCTTGTTTTCTAAGAGCTCATGACCCTTAGCAACTCCTTTTGGACTGCAGGTTGAGAACTGAGAGTGAGAGGTGAGCCCTGATTTAACTCTGCCTCACATCCAGCCATGGCGAAGGCTTTCTCCTGATATGGACGGGCTTTGGCTCACCCTTTGCGTACTGTTAAGAAGTCTCCAGCCTGAAGTAATTTGGATTCACAGCCTTTTGGAGAATAAAAGGAAGAGGTTCACCACACAACAAAGAAGTCTGTGTATGCCCATGAACAAGCAATTGTGCTTGCTTTCAAAAGAGCTAAAAAAAGGTGCGGAACTTCCCTAGCTCCTGCGTTCTTGTTTCTGATACCCATGCTTCCTTGGATGAGTAGAGTTGTTAGTTACTCACTTCCTCTTCTCCCATTTCTAGCTAAGAAAAGGAGGTGGTTTTGCGATCAGATGTGAGGTGCTTTGTTTCCTCAATTTTCACAGCTCTCATAGCAATACTTTGTTTTCTATCTTCAATTTTAAAACATGTAATTCCCAGCTGCGTCTCTATGACTAAAGAAAACACTCTGGTCCAGGGTGTGTTCTCAGCAGCTAATGCCTCTGTCCTACTTTTCGTTATGTACTTGTTCACTTAGTCTTGCACTCTTCCGCATTCATGTTTTGGCACTGTATGCCCCAAATGGCAGATGAACCTTCCTGATAAGTGGTGGGATGCCCCCATGGCCCCTCTCTACAGCCTTTTAGATTATCACTTGACCAAGACTTAAAATTTCAGTTTGCTCATTAGCTCTGGAAGGCCCTTGTAGAACAAAAACATTCAGTAATTAGGTGATGGACACGAAATTGCAATGGTCTGTATTGCTACCGCTGAAGGAACTGCTGTTCGCCATCTGAGTCATGAACTGGCCACGTTGCACCTCCCAGATGGCTTTACTTAAGCAATAAAACGCATCTCTAGCCACCTTCAGGGAGGAACTGGGCACGTCCTGTCCCAGGACTGAGACACGAGATGGTGCAGGAGTCAGAGCCAGAGGTTTCAGCTGAGGAAAGCTGGTATAGGGCTGCTTTTGCTTTACTGGGGGAGATTCACACAAAACCTCCCCAAAGAAATTAGGTTCTCACAACAACGAATAGAAAACTCTGCTTAAAAAATTGAAACTCACAATACAGTCAGTAAAGAAAGAACACTGCAACAAAGATAAAAGATAAAGAATTCATATAGGACAGCACTACACAATCTCTGACCATATACTTAGTAAATGAGAATGAAAACAAATGGTTATATTGCACAGCTCCAAATATTACCTTGGAGTTCACTACGAAGGTGCCAGACTGTAAAGGATGAAATCTGAACCAAGTTTGGAAACACTCCGAAAGGACACCTGAAAGTACCGGCAGATGAAAATGTCAATGTGAATCCAGTACTGAAATCATCATCTTAGAGTAGAGCCCTTATTTTATCTTCTTTTTTTTATAGAATTGTCTTAATTTGCATAAAGCTAACATACATGACTTTCAGTAGGAAATTGTCTTATCCTGTTGTCAGGCGAAGATAGCTGCGGGCCATTTATAGGCAGACTGATCTGCTGACCTTTCCCCAAAGGACATCAGAGTACATTCCTCATTTCCAATTTTTTCTTTGATAGTTTCCAGTAATCTGACTTCCAGCTTAGTCTTAAGTCTTCTACATTTCTTGCATACTGATTTCCGCTACTTTAATGTTGTCTCATGTCGTTTAATATACTAAGCCCTAAACTGAGTTATTTAATTGAACAATACAAATAGGGAGTATCAGACCCAGCATGCATGGTCAATCTCTGTATACTTGGGGTAAATCCAACACTTTGGGACACCTCCTACCTTGAGCATGCATGGCTATCTGTGAGGCTCTGGGAAGTGTCAGACTAATTATGCATACACTACAGAAATTTCCAGATTTCTACACCTAAGGGCAATTGTTCTGGTAATGCCCAGGCAAGCGTAAAGCAAAAAAAAATCTCCAAATTCTACCCAGGTAGCTTTTCTGGATAGAAAAAGGGGATCAGGAAACCTTAACAAATGGTAGCTATGGGATTCTCTTCCCAGCTGCTACTTCAAAATCTTTACCTGTGTCACCGTTGGAAGTGCATTTACTAAAAGCAGTCTCCAGACTTGGATCCAGCTGTGGTGCGGGGTCAAAGGGGGAGCACAGCTGCAGAGTCCTGGCAGTGATTTACCACTCTGGAATGGAAGCTCTGCATGCACCTGTGCCTTTGCAGGTCTACAGCAGGGCAAAGCCTCCCTTTGTTTCCTTCAAAATGAGGAAATAGGGAGTAGAAATTCAGATGTAGTCACGCAAGTTTGCTCAACACTCAGGAATGGCTTTTAATACTTAATTTGTTACGCCTGCCCAACCTACACCAAAGCACCCACAACACACAGTGACCTGCACCCCTGCCCATCCGAGCACGTCGGACTCCCCAAGGCACCGAGGTTTACAAAGCCCCAGGCTCAGAAAAGCTGAAATGTGGTCTAAAGCCATATTCAGTGATCTTTGCCAGCTGCGCTCCAGATATTGCCTAGGATAATGCCCTATCCAGACTATTCATTTCCCAGAACCAAGGCAATCTTGACGAGGAGGACTGCCACAAAGGAAAATATGAGATACAACTTGTTGTAATTAAGAGGATCCCTGAAAGAAAATGGATAGGAAAGCTGCAGACAGGTCCTTTGTGCCCCCCCTCCACCAGCTGTTCCCACCGAGCCTGGGCACAGCTGAGAATTCAGCCCAAAGAATTACTCAAATTTATGGCATGTAAGTTTTTTAAACAAAGCAATCTCTGTTCATGGGAAGAGCAGAGCTGGTCTGTGAGTTTCCCTCCTGCAGACAGCTTTGAAGGTAAATTAGGTGATTATATTTTTAGAAAGAATGCAAAATATGAGGATAAAATGGGGGCAGTGAAATGCCATATGTTCTTCACCCACCACAGACAAACTAGGACTCGACTTTTAAAAAGTTCTACTCTTCTACATTTGCATGACTGTCATTGACATACATCTAAAATGGAACAAAATTGAATGGCATGATTTTATAAGCTCTTTTTTTTTTTTTTAATGGACAGAAAGTCATTGGCAGCATGCAACAAGGCTTCCCATTTAGAAGTAACGTGGGAAGACAGATCCTGTTAATACACTATCCCAGGAACTTCAATTTGTTGCAGAAATGATTTTTTAAAAAGTCTTCATTGGTGATGAGAACAATCCCTAACGATACGACACTGAACTGCCTTATTTCCTCATGGGGAGGGGGTGATTCAGGAAAACACTACAGAGTAAAAATGCTGGAGGAAGGGGGCACATGAAAATAACAGAGAAGTTAATATATAAATACATAAATTAGAGGCAGTAGATGACTACGGGGGGAGCATAAAGTCGAGGCAGAGAAGGAGGACACTCAGAAAGGCCAGCTTCATCCTGGCCAAGCTGATTTCCCGAGGTGCCCTGAGCACCRGGCAGTCTCTTGAGGCTGTTTCTGAACACGTTTATTTGGTTGCCCCAAATACCTTCAGAAGGACCCTATTTCCCTCCACTGTCTGCAGGAGGAACCTGCGGAGATTAGGTGGCTGGGTTGAAGTTGGCTTTTGTGAGCACTGCTCACAGGCACTCGAGATTTTAGAAGAGAAAGGGAGAAGACTGCACAGAGGTCTTCCTGGGGAAAGGGAAGATAACCAAAGCCCTCAGTGCTCTGTAATCTGCTGGGGCACAGTGCCTGTGGGTTGCAGCTGGCCTTTTCAGATGCAAATATRCTTTTCTGAGGTAAGTTAACTTGCATGTGTGATAGCTTTGTTTCATCTTTTCCAGAAAAGATGAACACACTGACTGATGAAGTGGGGATCCGAATCTGGCCCTCAAATTCCATGAAAATGGCTTCAAATCCTCTCCGCAATGGGTTCAGCCTGGCAGCCTGGGGAGCAAAGCCCAGGAAGGAGCACTCCCTGACCATTACCAGGGACAGGACATGGGACTATGTGGGTATTTTGCTGATGCAAAATAGTGGTTACATTCCAATTTTTGGGATGTAGGGCTTTTTTTCATGAGATGTTGAAGAATGAATTCCCATGAGCTATGTGGGAGTTAAAGCTCCTTTTGCACTTCCCATCGGAGTTAAGACTCTGGCCTGGTGTCAAAACATCCCTTCCTCTCCGATATGTGCTATGCCAGTAAGTAGCTGCTTTTTGCCTTGGTCTGCTGCAAACTTCAGGGTGTGCTTGGAGGTAATCCTGGTGTTGCCACTGTAAATTCAGAAGCTTTAAAAGATTACTTTTTTTATAGTGCTATTCTCTTTCTTTGTGTATTTTAATACACTAGAGTGCATGGAGGTGCTGTCCCAATTTTCCCGTCACTATAGATTTACAGCAATGTAACCTCATGGGCTGTACTTTTGACCTATGCAGTTGAGGTCAGATGCAATGTAAAGGAATGACATGGAAGCAGCTATGGAGTGAAAGGTGAAAGCTTTTCTGCATGAGATCCCACATCAGAATAGCATTTGTTGTAAAACTGCTAGTGAAACTTAATTCTGAATTTTCTTTCTTTCAGGCAGAAAGTGATTAAATCCAAAAGACTTCTAATTCCTTGAGTTTGAGACTGAAAATAGGGAAATTAATTTATTTCTGAATTAAAACAGTCACTCCATTTTATTTTTATAAATGCTGTCTCATGACTTCATGTACCTCTCTTTCTTTCTCCTTTAGTTTTCCTAGGTCTGGAGCAAGGTAAATAAAGTGAAGTATTACAACAGAAGAGGGGGAGCAATATGAAAAGTGCTTATCATTAATATTGGAAGGAGCCATTGATTTTCACGTCCTATGGTCTACTGAAGTTTGTAAAGTATGCTTTATTTTTTTTTTTAATATTTCCGTAAAGTCTATTCTGTATGCAAATTGTCGCCTGGTTTACCATTCGTCACTTAAATTGCTGGGTAGTCCTGCTGCATTGCCACAGGCAGTTCACAATATTTGCATTGTTCTGTATCCGCATAAAAGTTAAGCTTTTAAAAGTAACCTAGATACCTGGTAAACCTGGTGTTTATTTACAGCTCTGATTATAGTGTCCAAAGTCAACATTCCAGGGAGGCTGTGGCTGTAACGCTTTAATAGACATGGGGCAGAGGACTTCTTAGGTCTATCAGCAGCCAGGTTTTAGAGAGTTTTTAGAGGATTATTTTAATGGAGAGCCTGTTTTATGTCATTTTCCCCGCACACCTCCTGCCGTAAGTAAAACTCAGCATCTCAATGCTTTGTTCAGCTTTTACTTAACACTGACTTCTCTTACGAGCGTGCATGGATACAACACGGGCATTTGCAGCTGCATGAGAAGCAGTGCGATGGATGGTTTAAACGAAGTGACAACTCAGCCAAAGAACAGGCGGGAGCGGGCAGCCTTCGCAGCGATGCAAAACAGATGCGGTTACCCTGCAATGAGAAAATTCGGTGGGAACCCCGTCCGCCCCGAGCCGTGCATCGCACGCCAAAGCAAGAGCGGTGCAGGAGACACTCCGGCGGCGCACGGGCCCCCGCCGCCCGGATACCCCCGGGCAGAGACCCAGCGAAGGGGCTGCACCCCCACCGCCGCCCCACCTGCTGCCGACACCCTGCGCGGGTACGAAGCCCCGGAAAGCGGGTGCTTATCACCCGCACGGGTGCAGGTGCTCCAACGGCGCCTGATGCCGCGGGGCTCCGCTCCCAGCCCTGCGGCCGCGGCCCCGGCCCCGGCCCCGGCCCCGGCCCCGGCCCCGGCGGGACGCGCCCGCCGCTGGCGAGGGCACAGAGAACAGCGCCCCCCAGCGGCCGGGGCCGCGCCCCGATTGGCCTTCCCCATTCTCCGGCCACCGCCCCGCCTCCTCCAGGCACGCCCCCTCGCTGCCAATAAGAGGAGGGCGCGCTTATGACTGACAGCGGCTATGCCCAGTGAGGACGGGCGCGGCGGGGAGGCGGTGCTTTAGAAACGGCCGGCGGCGGGGCGAGTGGGCGGGCTGGATTACGTGCGCCGGATACTGCCTCCCGCGCTGCTGCCCCCGCCGCGGGCTCCCCCCCGCCGCGGCTCCCCCTGAGGAGGAGCCCTGGGAAGCGCTGCCGCCGACCGGTGCCGCCGCGGGCTTCAGGGGCAGACAGGAGGCGGCCGGAGCCATGTTGGGCAGCGGGGCCAAGGCGGCCAAGCCCTCCTTCGTGTCCTACATCAGCCCGGAGGTGCGGGGCTGGCGGGGCGGGCGCGGCCGCCCTGTGAGAGGGGGCTGCGGGGGGGCGCCGCGAGGGAAGGGGCCGCGGGAGGTGCGGGGGAGGGAGCTGTCAGGCGGTGGGGAGCCCTCCGCGCCCGGCGCGGGCCCGGCTGGGGGGGTCTCGTCAGGGCCGCGGGAGTGGCCGGGAGCGGCGGGTGGGCCGGGGGAGCTGCGCGGGCTCCTGCCGTGCTGCCCGTCCCCTCGCCCCTCTCTCGGGTTTCGCAGCGGGAGTTTTCCCGCTTCGCGGTGCGCCTGTGGGACGGGGACGGGGACGGGGACGTGGCTGGAGCCGGACTGGTGCTGTTAGGTGTGATGTTTGGGGATCGCATGAGTGGTGCCTCACAGGTGCTTCCCCGAGAACGAGGGGGAGGCATCTTGCCTGTTTTTTCTCGAGAAAGTTTAAAAAATGTAGTTGGCTGGTCAGTTTTAAGCTGATTATTTTTCTGGTGCTTCGCTTGAGTTGTTTCTTGTAAGCAGTGACCAGATGTCAGGCTGTCACTGTGACTGGTGGACTTTCCGAACCTGTTACTCTTAATGTCCCGTGACATCGCCTTGCTCTCAATGTGTGCTCTGTCTTTGGAAACTCCTTGTGTTCAGTTCTGTCGCTGTAAAGCACTGGGTCCCTTTCCTTAACAGCTCGATGTTGAACTCTGGGCTGTGCAWATCTTTCATATTGTTCTTCCTGTTGTTCTTTCACTTATTTATTGAAATTTCTGTTGGCAGTTTAGTTGAAGTGGGTTTAGACTCAATTTACTGAGGTCATGTTGTTAGTGGATGGTATTAGATCAGTACTGTTATTAAGTATTCCTTCATTCTTACTCCTGGTAAACAGCTGTTTTCTAGGAAGACCAATCTTCATGAAAACTAGCCATTTGTGGTTTGTTTTTTTTTTTCCTCTCCATAGTTCTTTGTAATCTATGTCAAAGTGGCTCTTCGCAATTGTTCAATTCTCTTGTTAGACAAAAATCTCTTCCTTAAAAAGCTATCATATTAATTAGTACAGCGTTTGTCCCTGATAGGACCTTGGARAATCTGCTGGTTTTATTTTTTCACTTTATCTGAAATAATGCAGAGTTATCAYGGCTTAAGTCAGCTGTGCTGTTTAAAACTTCTGTCCTTATTTTGTCATAGCAACTCTGTTTTTATGTGTTGTTCAGTCCTGGTTACTTGGAGTTTCATCAGTTYACTTTAAAAGCTTTCTATCTTCCTTTTATTTCCCAGTGAAAATGGAGATATTTCACTGCCCAGAGAGGTGGTAGACACCTGATCCCTGGAAACATTCAAGGTCAGGTTGGACAGGGCTCTGAGCAACCTGATCTAGGTGAAGATGTCCCTGTTTATTGCTGAGGAGTTGGACTAGATGAACTAGATGACCTTTAAAGGTCCCTTCCAACCCAAAAATTCTATGATCTCTGTGTGAAGTCAGTCTTTCACCTTAGGAAAGTATGTTGTACAAATATACAAAAAAGTGTGTGCTCAAGGAACTGAATTTTGTGAAGGTAAGAACTTATTGGACTTACTGAAAGGTGCTTCACCGTTTAAACAAGCATACTGGATAATTAAAGCTTGCTGGAAAAAATGGCTAGTGGGAAGAGGTACAAGTCAAATATATGTAGGGCAGTAAGCTACCAAATAATAAAGAGTCCTTTAACTTACTTATAACTACAGTAATGTAACTCTTCAATTATGATCCTGATGGCTGCAGGAAGAATAACAAAGGTATTTAATATTGGAAGATGAAGCTCCTAATGAAATATCCTGATGCACCAGAGCTTGCAGTCATTTACTCTTTATTTATTCATGCTGCTTTTAACCATCTCCTTGATGCCCTTCAATTTAAGAATTTCATCGGCTCTTGCAGCAGCAGCTTTGAAATATAGACCCGACTTCTGCCATTTTTGCAGCCATAATCGCTGTCTCTTCTGCAGCTTCCAAAGCTCAGTGAAACTGGGGTTTGATTCCAGTAGCAAGTAAAGCAAGTTTAACTCTTTGCTCTGTTGGGTATCGCTGTTTTTTTGACAGCCTATGACTGCCTTAATGGGATGGTTACACAGGAAGCTGAAGACTTTAGTGATTTTAATGCAGATTTAAAATACAACTTAGATATATGATGAAACCTGTGACGCTATTTGGGGATCTGGAAGAAGCATGTTGATTAGATATTCTAAAATAAGCAGAAGTGGGCATGTCTCAAGGAACGGTATTCCGTATGTGAGAAAAATAACTTTCTGAACACAAATTTCCTGTACCTGTTAACTTCCATGTAGTTGAGTTTTAAAATTGGGATTAGACTGATAGAACAGTGGAAATACTTCAATCCCTTGTATGTGGAAAATAGTTTRGTCAACTGGGAACTTTCCTTTCATCAAGATAGTGTAATTGCCGTACCAGGGCAGACTAATATCCTGTCTCTTTTAGCAGCAGATGCCTGGGGAAGAGTATAGGCGACAGGTATGTTCAGTGTAATGCTTCTTCTGGCAGAGCAAGGTGGGAAACAGCAGTTCAGGGACTTCGTGAGCTTGAGGCTACATCCAGATAGCATTTGACTACATGATGGACTTGTCGGTGAACTTATGGAGCCTTGCCTTGAATCTGTTTATACTTCTGACTTGCAGCAAGATTTTCTGTCAACCACTGTATTGCTCTGTATTGCATAGCAGTGTTACGCTGTAGTCCACCTTGCTTGCAACCTCCAGAATCTTTGGTCTTGTCCTTGTTTGCCTGTTAAGTTGTTTGAGACCTTAAGCTGCTGCTTCTAGGTTAAGGGAGCCCTACAATAAGAAAATGCTGCAGGCAGAGCTGAGTCTTGTTCTGGCCCCACCTTGTGTAGTCCATCCTCAAATACCTGAGGGACACACTAGGTAGTGTTCAGAAAAATAAAATGAAGTTAGCTTTAAACTGCTTGTAGGGTTTGTTCGTTTGAATACGAAAAGAAACAGGAACTCTATTCATGTTAATGTACGGCAAGATAGAAGTAAGGAGTGAACAGAAAATGCTGTTTATTAAAGGAACAGAAGTGATTTCCGCTGTGAAACCCCAGAATGTCTGGAAAACCAGCGTTTTTGACATCTGACTAAATATAACCTAGTTATGCTCTGCTATATGGAACCACAGATCAATCAATGGTCTGTTGAGAGCGAGACCGTAGGATGTTGATATTAGTGACACACTTCCCCTCAAGACAGACTTGGCTACCCTGCAGGAAGTGGGGTGAATACTAGGGTATAAAGTCAATGTTTTGACATGTCTGATCATAGACTAGGAATATTTGTCTATGGAGACATAGAAACAAGAACCAGTGAATTACCTCATGATTTCTAACTCTAATATTTCAAAACTGAAAGTATTTACAAGGCTAACAAGCTGGATCGTATTTTCCTTAAAAATCTTAATTTGAATTAAAATGTAGATATTAAACTTGATTTGATGCTTAATGATACTTTTTGCACATGCTTTCTTAAGAGTTAAATCCTTCATGTTAATTCTTACAGGATATTAGTTCTCGTACTAGCCCTTAAATTTTAAGAGCTGGTTCTGCTTTATCCTGCTTGTCCCTGAAATCTGGAGTGCACCTCAGGCTGCTGAGTGGTGAGGGGAACTTTCATACCTCTTCTGCTTTGTTTCTCAAATCGTGCATTGCTGTTAGCTCATAACCACTGCGAATACTTGTTGCTTGTAAATCTTGGTACAATATTGTGTGTTCTGTAGTGATCACTTTTAAAGTAATATGGTGCTCCTTCTAAATTGGGGTGATGGAATTGAAGAGTGGCATAAGGAATAGGAGTTACAAAAGTGGACAGCTGGGCTCTGGGCTGACGTGGGGGAAGCCGGGTGTTGAAGTCAGAGGAGATGGACAGGACAATGTAAGGAAAGAGGAAAGGATAAAAGATGAAATGGGCATGGAAAACATGCGCTATGATCTAATGGGCTATTGGATAATGGAGCTGTGAAAGGAAGGAAAACAGGCGTTTAGAGATTATTTTCAGCACTGTTATTTAATTAAAAGTGTAGTAAGTATCTCCTCTTGTTGTGGTTTAACCCCAGCTGGCAACAAGGCACCACACAGCTGCTCGCTCACTCCCCCCCGGTGGGATGGGGGAGAGAATCGGAAGGGTAAAAGTGAGAAAACTCGTGGGTTGAGAAAAAGACAGTTTAACAGGTAAAGCAAAAGCYGCGCACACAAGCAAAGCAAAACAAGGAATTAATTCACTACTTCCCATTGGCAGGCAGGYTTTTAGAGCTATCTCCAGCAAAGCAGGGCTCCATCATGCATAACGGTTACTTGAGAAGACAAAACACTGTAACTYCAAACATACCCTCCCTTCCTTCTTCTCCCCCCCAGCTTTAAGTGCTGAGCACAAYGCCATATGGTATGGAATATCCCTTTGGTCAGTTGGGGTCAGCTGTCCCAGCTGTGTCYCCTCCCAACTCCTTGTGCACCCCCAGCCTACTCACTGGTGGGGTGGGGTGAGGAGCAGAARAGGCCTTGGCTCTGTGTAAGCACTGCTCAGCAGCAACTAAAACATCCCTGTGTTATCAACACAAATCCAAAACATAGCCCCAAACTAGCTGCTATGAAGAAAATTAACTTTGTCCCAGCCCAAASAGCACACCACTGGATTCTATGGCATACAACATGGGATTAGGCTTGTTTGACCGAGAAATAGTATKTCAGAAAATACGAAGTATGTATTCTAGTTTGTTTCTGAATACAAAGTATATGCTAAGCATGTGCACAGGTATTTCCTCTTTTGCATGAAATTCCAGTGGAACTGTTAGACATAAGTTTGATTTATTTTACTCAGGAATACTGTATTCACTTGTTGGAGCACCACGACTAACTTGCAAATATTTCAGTATACAGTTTGGCTTTTACAACTGATAAACATAAATGTATAGTTAAGAAACCTATCTCAGCCCTCTATTAGTCTTTTAGTGAAGTATAAGTAAATAAGAAAAAATGGATGTTTACAGGAAGCCTCACCATGATGTAGAGCTTTCCTGTGGAGAGGTTACTTGTGGAAAACTCTATAACAACATTAAAATATCCTGTGTTCTCACAGCACTACTACTTTCTGTCAGCCTTGAAAGAAGGTATGTTTCAGCCAGTGCTCTTGAAACCCTGGAGGTGATAACGAGTTCCTTCATAACTTGAATGTAATAAATGTTTTTCCCAGTATGTTTACTAAAAATCTTGTTTTCCATTGTTGGGATTACCTCTAGCACAAATGTCTGACTATGGATAAACAGAAACATTACCGTAGGGTAAGGTAGGTTCAGAGCTAACAGCATATAATTTGCAGCAGCAGACTGTATGCATGGTCTCTCCTGTGAGTGATGAGTAATGTCCAGTATCAATAGGCCTATATAAGTATTTTGCAATACTGATTGAAAAAAATCCAAATTCTCTGGCAAGATCAGAGTAATCTGGTTTCTAGCGTGCAGAGAATGCTTTTCACTTTTTACTCATTTTCTGTCCATAGTTGTTTACTCCCTGTGGAGTGGGAGGTGATGAATTGCTCTCAATTGTGGTGAGGCTCTAGGACAAAGAGCAGGAATCATTTGAGATCATTCTCCTGCCCCAACTGTTAGGACCCTGTTAATACAGCATAACTTGACCTTATACAGCTTAATACAGCTACTTGACCTTACTTCCTTAAACTCGATGTTGTCTCACATGTGGTGGCTCTTTTATGCTTCAGCACTGGGGGAAGACATGTCTCCCCAGACAGTCTTGAGGAATATATTTTAGGTCCTTTAAATATATTTTTGGGGGAGAGCTGGGTGTTGTAAACTGTGCAGTTATTCCCTATACCTGGTTAAAAACCAGGAAGAAGATAAGAAGAGGTGAGCCTTTCCTTAAGAAAACAGTTTCTCTATTGTGTTGTCTCCTGCCTGTTGAAGCAGAGAATCTGCAAGGAGCATTGTGTCTCCTTTCCCTGGCACTTCGTGGTTTCATAGTGCTATCAGCTGAAGTCAGTTGGAACTAACAAGAAGGATGATGCATTATGAATTAGTATGGTGTGACATGTCAGCCTGCAGTTTTGGTATGGTTTGGTATTCTGTACTGTTATAACTGATAATTTTGGGGTGTTGCTGTATCGCCTACCACTGTTTACTCTGATAACCTGGAAAAAGGAATGTAGCACAAGGTAAGTAAGTGCACAGGTGGGAAGTATCTCTTAGTAAGAAGTTTCTAAAACCTTCAGCAAAGTTGAGGTCTTTGTTTCTATCATTTCTGAGGCAATCCAAAGTTAATTTTCCTCATTTGCATGGTGTCCTATGGGTATCTGCTTTTAGCTGTTGCTGGTAGCAGGGTTTCCTGTGTTGTATGTATCTTGACTAAGAAGTGTCAAGATGCTGCTTGGAGCGTTCAGAACAGGGAAGCTACAGATGAAGCAGAGGTGTGCGTGGCTGTCAGTGGTCATGTATGGAAAGTGCTTGCATGCTAAACTTCAACAAATGGTCAGAGGGTGAAGTYTCCTGAGGTCTGAGTGGCTTTAGTGGCTTGTGGAAAGGGAGGGACTTGCTCCTGCTGTTTGCCTTTTGTTTCTGTGCTCATCTGACCTGTTGATGAGCCAGTTCTGCTAACAATAGGCAGTAACAACAAAACCAAATGTAGCACAAGTACAGACTTTCCAGCTGATCTTATGAACCAAATTACCTCACCATGTAGTCAAACAAACCCAGGGATAAAAGGGGTGGGTGGGTGAGGATGTATATATCAGTGTGACTGATTAAAGAGGTGATTGAGGAGCATGCGGTCTAGTGTCAGCAGGCTCTTAAGTTAGTCCTAAGACTGTGTTGCCCTAAAACTGAAATCCATTAGAAAAAAGAAGTTGAAACAGAGTGGAGGTATTAGCTAAACTTACGGGTTCCTGCACAACTTGCACTGACTCACAGTGAGTTAACAACTTTTCTTCATAAACATCTGGCCTTCTCTCTTAAAAGAGCAAATACAAAATATGACATTAGTAAAATTTAATGTATTTTAATATCCTCCCTTGGAAAATGAGCACAGCAGCGTGGATTCTTCAGCAATGTTCATGGCTTGGATGCTGGCTATCCCAAGTGCACATGCGTGAAAACTGTCTTTAAAATATTTATGATGTTATTACGGGAATATAAATGTTGACTTTCAAATAGAACACTTCTGGAGGATCAGCTCTTGGAAATTGTTGTATCTTATAGAAATTCTGCCTATATTCAGCACTTCAATGTCTGTGGGTGCTTGTCAACAAAGAGTTAAACTGGATTTTACAAACTGATCTCAGTGTTTGACTGAGGTCTGTATTCTGCTGTGATGCTGTTTAATTAAAATTCTAATTCCTTTCAGAAGATAACCAATTTAACTTGTAAACAAAACCCAAACCACTGTTTCAAAATTATTTGCCTCTATGATACCTGTTATAAAATCTTCATTGCATTTTAACAAATGGGTGTYAGCTCAAAGAACTTCTCTGGGGTAAAATTTTTTTTTTTCTCAAGTCTTATCTGCCAACACTAGCATAAACTGGTACTCATAGGAATAAGTACAAACATTCAAGCAGTGTGTATACATCAACAGTAGTTATTACATGCCTTATGATATCTCCCAAAGTAAAAGTTACTGGGAAAACACCTAGTTAGTATACAGCTTTACTGTTCTGTAGCAGTGATTGTTGGCATACAGTTTGTGAGCAAACCATGTTGCATTTAGTTGCATACAAATAGTGATAGTAGAAGGCATAGCTGTGAAGGCACTAGTAAACCCAAAATTTAGCTTAGAGCTGCCAGTGATGAAGAGAGAACATTGGGAAAACGTGTATGCATTTCTTCTCTGAATGCAGCAGTGTTCAGCTTGAGCCATGTTTGCATAGTAACTTATTTAGCTGACAAGCGTGAACTTTGATTAAAATTTACTTGTATAACATCCAGACTTAGAAGTCAAAAGCAGCAAACTGTGTTTTGTTTTCTGCATTAGCTGCCAGCAGTAGTTACAGATTTCTTCACGCCACCACCACTTTCATTTTATAACCTTTTGTCTCTTCAACCTGTCTTGAAAGTCTCTGCTGTTCTGATGACATGGTTTCCTGATGGCTTTAGTTTTGCTATGCAGCCTTCAAGCTTTGTTTTGGGTCTCTGACTGTTGAGAGCGAGTGTTTATATGAATGGCAAAGGAGGGTTATTTTTATAGCTCTCAGGGGCTTTTGTTTCTCTGTATTTAATCCAGCAAAACTGTTATTGCTTATGTCTCCTTTTGATTGCTTGCCTTGATTTGCAATATCTGACTCTGGATGCTGGTTACAAACTAAAATTGGTTTGCTTACTGCTGTGGCCCCAGGGGGGGTCCAGTTAACTAATAGTTTTCCAGAAGGACTCCAATGCATGTGAAGTGATTCAGACTTGGAGGAGGAAGTTTTGAACCGGCTGAGCAGGAAGGGTGTAGCATGTCCTCTAGTTTAATAGTCTTTTGACTGGAGCTTGTAGCCCAACTGTCAGTGCCTCAAGGCTAGAATAAGTGATACTGAAAATTTAATAAGTTTGTTTTGTGCAATTCGGGTCCAGATTAAAGGATATCCTGTGACTGGTTTTACCTCTTGGTTCTGAGATTCTGAAATCCCTTTCCCTGTAATCTTGGTAGTATTGTATTTTGATTGCAATAATACATGTAAGAAAATCAGAAACATAGTGAAGGATGAAGCTTGAAAAACTGTGAAGGGTACATGAGAAACAAATATTAAGTCATACATGGAAAAGCTTATGAATGAACTCTGGGAGATGGTGTGTAACTAAGTTTATGCTTATCCATTTACACGTGCTGAGAGAACTTAAGAAGTATTAGTAATGCTTTATTTCTGTCACTTACACAAATAACGCATTTCCTTTTTTGTGTTCACAGCTGCATGTAACTGATGCTGTGGGTGTCAAACCACTGACTTAATTATTTAGCTAGTAGACTACTGACCTTTACTCAGTAGGAGCACATTGCAGACTTATTCTCCTCAATTGAGGAGGTTTTTTCCTTAATTTTAATTTGCCTCTTTGCTAGAATGTGAGGAATTTAAGAGGGAGGGTGCTGTTATTTACAGTGTGTGTTGAAGGTGCAATCTTTGCAAAGTAATAATTACTCTTTCTCTCTKTAGGAAATACACATAAGGGAACCCATAGAAAAGGAAGTAAATCCTCGCTTATTACCAGGTAACTGTTGTATATTGTATTATTAGAATTAAATAATAAAAAATTAATCATGTAAACAATATTTAAATATTCCCATGTCTGCAGCAAACACTCATGTGACATCAGTTTTCCAAGTAGTAAAACAGAGGGTTTGGTGTAACAACCCGCACAGGTTGAAATGTTTTAAATATCTGTATCTGCATGGGTTGTTGAAAAACTCTATAAAAATCTCAATTTTTATACAGTACAGTATCTTCAGGTAGGCTGCTTGTAGAGAACTGTCTATACTTCAGTTTGCCCTGTTTCTTAAAATATAAAGTTGTGTGGTTTTTTGTTTGTTTGGGAACTGAAGACCAGTAACTAGTGGAAACTTACTTTCTAGTTGCTTTGCTTCTACTATGAGTTACTTAAGCCTTTTGATGCCTCATTCACTGACAGGATTTTTTTTTAATTTACAATTCTTTTTTTTTTTTTTTTTTACTAAATGTTTTCCGAGATCAGGAAAGATGATGTTACTAAGATAAAATACAAGTAAAAGCTTAGAATAAACTAGTATTGTTCTGTTGGGTTTTCTGCACTTTATAGGAAAGACCAAGAGTCTGGCTGATTATACCTATTAAAAACTGTTGTTACTTTCTTAAACTTGAAGTTCAGTTCCTGCCAATTTTAAGATTAGAACTACATTGACCATTGTTTATGCAAACTTGTGTCTGAGAACTTTAAAATAGCCCTGGGACCTGTAAAATAAGCAACATCTCCATTCAAAGCTATGAAAAATTAACTATGATGAACTTGTAATAATCAGCTCAAATGTTTCAGCATTCTCAGAGTTTAGCAGTAAGGAAAATTGGAACAGTTTTCAATTTGTTTATTGGCTGTATTAACTACTCTTCAGTGGGCTTTGTTTTTTTTCAAGTACACACTCATGGAGTTGCAAAGAGCAACCATGTTGTTCTGCTGCTGCTTAGAGTAGGCCATGTACAGGTACTTCTGGTTACAGAACTCAAACGTGTGCRGTTGAACAGTGTTCAGTCCATCTTGAGTAAAGTTAATAACCTGGAAGGCTCTCAGTGTACTGATTCCAGGAGCTGCCTCTTAGTCTTTTGGTATAATAGTGATGAAATATCTTCAGGCATACAATTATGAGAAGTTGTCAGGAAGTTAATGCTGAGTTTAAGATAACTGACATTTGTAATTGAATTATTTCAACTGTTATGTTGCAAGTCAGTGTTTCTTTTATACAGGTGAACTGCTGCTTTGCGAGGCAAGCACGGTATACAAGTATATACAAGAAGATGGGTCAAATCGTGGCACCTATGGGAAACTTGTATGCACAAACTTCAAGATTGCTTTCCTTGATGATGATTCTGCTTCAGATGATAATGTAGGAAGACAAGTCTTCTAATTATGACCAAACAGGCTCTGAAGACATATAGTGTCTCTGACTAAATAATCATGTCTTTCCCTTCAATAAGGATACAGTATGAATATAGGTTTATAAGTTTTAATGGCTGCAGGCTAATTTTAATCAGTCTGCATCTGCTTGGTCTATGCAGATCCTTCCTCAAGCTCTAATGACAATTTAAGTAAAAATGGTGCAAGCCTGTATGTGGACACTTACATTAGACATAGTTTATAATTATATCTTGTGAGCTGGTAATTTTGTGAAGCTTAATTTAAAAGAATTAATTATGTTGAAAATTAAATCAACAGTTTGTTTAAACCCGATTTCTGACTGCTTGTCTAATAGCAATTGCAAAAGTGTGAATTTCAAACGTACTTCTAATGTTGTATAACATCTGTCTGACTTGACTTTAGGCTACATCTACAGAACATTTCAGGGCTGCACAAGACTGAATAAGGTGATATTCAGTGGAAATGCTCTAGATAATTGTTTGTGTGGCTCAGTAAAGCTCTGAATTATTCCATTCAAAGTCGGGTGTTGACTACAAAGATTTAAAAACCTGGTACTATTGAGCCCAAACTAATGTTTGGGCAAACATTAAAAAAGCCAAAAAGTCCCCAAATCTTAGAAATGAGTTGAATCTTGTTTCCTTTGTTTTAGGTGCTCAAATTGAGCTGTCAAAGGGGAATGGTAATGCCACACCTTTTTTGAGGTACTTAAGCATCTGAAACAGTCTGGTCCACTTAGGTGATAAAAGCGAAGGAGAGTCTAGTATATGGCTCCCAAGTGCAAGGTGACCTTGACAGTAAAGAAGAATGAGAATACGATTTGACAAACGTTGGCTGTAGTTGGAAGTTTCTTGGGGTAAAATTTCAGGGAGTTTAAATGTTAAACTAAGGCTTCTGCAGCCAAATATGTATTTTTGGACCTTCTGGAATTAATTGGGACAAAGCTGCAGAGCCCTTTCCACAGATCACATAAGACTTATGCTAAAGTTGGTAGTGACCATGCTAATTTCTGTTCCATCACTAACTTTAAATCTTGGCTTTATAGCATGCCAAGGCAGCTATATTTCTCTTAACAAAAGTTCAGTTTTAGCCACCTGATTCAGAGTAGTGCAGACCTGGAAATAAGTTGAGTGAGGTTAACTCTGTTCACAGCCGTCTTCATGTAAAATGTAGTTTGCTGATGTAGTSTAAATCAGCCTTCTGGTAATAATATTTAACATAACGATGTTTGATTGTGGCATCACTCAAATGTAATTTTTAACTCCGAACTCATGGAATGATAAAAGTAAAAGGAGCCCCAAATCTCTTCCAGTTTGGCAAAACAGTAGAGAAGAGAATTGGGTTGTCTGTGTCTTCATTTTACCCCGTGATAAATCTGGCTGTTATGTTGGAATATTCTTGGGATATTTGTTCTTTTAAGAGACTTTCTATTTCCTGCCAGGTTCCCATAGCAAGGAAACTTGTCATAAAAGGGCTTGGGTTACATCAAGTTACTGTATTTCCTGTTTACTGCAATGATTCTAGTTTGAAAAGTGACTCTYAATAGAAATGCATGCTTTGGAGCTATTTGAAAAGTAAAAACTATCTACCTTTCAAGCATGGCTGAGAAATAAAACTGGATCTGCATAATAAATAATAAAACTATGCCTGTGTAATCTGCATCTGTCAGTATTTTAGTAACTGTTCTTCAGTGTTCTGCCTTACACAGCTTATAAGAATAAGAAGGAATACTGATATTAGAATAGGTACTGAGTACATCCTTTACTTGTGAGAACGTGCTACTGCTTAGTAGTGTGAGATTTCTAAGAATTTTTTTCATGTTCTAGGAGCCACAATTCAAGAATAAGATTGTAGGAGAAAATGACATAACCCTGCAATGTGTAGATCAAATCTATGGAGGTAGGTCAGCTTTCTCCTCTTCATTTAACATGCCTCACACTTCTAAGTGTCTTATAGTGCTGGTGCTCTTTGTACATGTACATCCTTTTTAGAAAACTGATAGAGTTGTCACTTTGGAAACTAGGATTGTGTAGTCTGGAAAAAACAACTGCAGTYGTATTTAATGATGAAATGACAGATAAGAAATCTATCAAAACCCACTCTTATCCCTCAAGCATATCAAAGCTRCATTTTGATTAATTATCTTGCTGGCACAGATGAAACAATTTGTTCAAAATGTCATGATTCAAAGGCAAAGAAGAGTGTATTGTGCAAAGTCTCTGATTAAAATTGGTGCACAAGGATCTTCCAGTGTATCGACTATTTCTATAAATATGGAGGTATTCATTTCATTTGAGCAGTAGCACTGCAGAGCAGTAGAATYATAGAACCATAGAATCATTAAGGTTGGAAAAGACCTCTAAGATCATCAAGTCCAACCATCAACCCAACACCACCATGCCCACTAAGCCATGTCCCGAAGGTACCAAATTCCCAAACAATACTATTTGTTTGTCTAAGGAAACTTTGTTTTATGAGATTCATGGTGCCTTCAAAATATCAAAGGAGAGAGAAAATGAGGTTTTCATTTACAAGTAAATCAATGAGTGTTTTGCAGCAGGGCTTACAGGTTGTTGCTAAAAAAGGTAAACGAGAATGGGGCTAGTAATTAAGTAGAGGGGAAGGCTTTATTGAGAAGCCTGACTTTGGACTAGTGTTACGAGTATTCAGAGTATTTATGAATGGTGGTGTGGATTCGTGAAGGAGTGGACTAGGGGCAGACTAGTGGAATCTGGTTATGAAACACGATTTAGTTTCATATACAGTGGCCTAGCTGGCAGCACTTGAAGTTGTGAAATGATCATCCTCAAACAGAAGTGAACAAAGGGCTCTCTTGGGGGATTTATGGTGGTTAAAAAAAAATAGAATTTTTTTTAGGAACTTAGAATGATCTTGTTTGGGGACTTTCCCTCAGGCAAAACTACTAAATTATGGGGTTTTATGCATCTCAAAACTTTGAACTTACTGTGCAGTCAGAATGTGAACAGAAATAATCACTGAGCAGCTGACTTGCTGCAAGTTTGGTTTCTACCTTGCAGGAAGTAGTTTGAATGGGTTTAAAAAAAAAGTTGAGTGTATTAGCACAAGAGCTTGCCAGTCTGTTCTAAGATCCTTGTTTTGACTTGCTAAAACTTGGGCTTGAGTTAGTTTCTTGAGAATTTTGAAAAGTCAAGCAGGGGTAGCTTTATCAGCTGATGGCAAAGTTCTATTTTCTATTTACTTAGACTTTTTAATTTTGTAGTTTATGATGAGAAAAAGAAACTTCTAACTGGACAATTGAGAAAATACCCAGAGAAGCTAATTATCTACTGTAAAGACCTTAGAGTATTTAATTTCTGCCTGAGATACACAAAAGAAGAGGAAGTGAAAAGGGTAAGTATAGTAACTTAATTTGTTCTTCTTTTATAAGCTTAGTGTTGGGTGTTTAGTTGTGGGGATGAGGGAGAGATGAAATTCACCCTGAGAGATCCCTTAAACTTGAAGTGTTTTCTGATCATTCCCAATTGAGAAAGTAAGACTTTGATATCTAGCTAACCTTACTCATTAAACATCATTATGTATAGCAGTTAAAAAGATCAGATGCGCTGGCTCTTTGAAGAAAACTGGAGCTTTCTACATGAAATTAGATTCAGCTCAGGCAAACTTGTAAAGCTGTTCTGTTTGTGATACGATTTTATTACATTTTAGACTTCAACCTTTTTCATATGAAAGCAGTTATTTTCCTGATAACTTGGGTTCTCTTCACAGGTTAATCTGAACTCCAAACTAGGAGTCCACAACCTTTATTTTAATAATAAGAGTCATTCTGGAAGTTGAACAGATATAATACTTTTCATTAAGCCGAATAGGTATAGTGCCTTGCAGACAACGGAGAAGGCTTTCTAAAAGTCAGTTTTCAGCTGTTGGGGATAGAACCTATTGAACACTTTTGTTTAAAGCCTGGGAGAGGAGGATAAAAAAATCACGTTTTTTTACACTGACAGTCTTAGTCTGTGTTTGGGTGTTAATTTTTGGTCCTTTCCTAGATCGTCAGTGGTATAGTTCATCATAGCCAGACTCCTAAGCTGCTTAAACGCTTGTTTCTGTTTTCTTATGCATCAGCTGCCCCAAACAACACAGGTAAATGTTTTTCTATTTTTGAGTTGTATTTGTTGCATACCGTTAGTTCCTTAAGCGCTCTGGGACACTTAGTAGCTAAGTTTGTGCTCGGCTTATGACTCTGCCCCACTGGCAGATAGCCTCAGAAGATTCATTTTTCTCTTGTTATGCATTGTTAGACTTGTTGCTAAAAATCTCTAAATTGTCTGCTACTGGTTTCTATGTCCCTCCATGTAGTTGCACAGAAATTTTCCAAGCAGGAGTAGCGTCACTGGATTGAAAACTTACTGTGATCAATACGTGCTTCTGACTAGAGTGCTCTCATCTAGAAAATATTTTGCTTATTTTATCATTGGTTTTTTTGTACTATTGCAGTTAACCAAACTTCCTGCTCTTAATTCTTAAATTATTACACTTTCAGTGGCATCTGACAGAGTATTTCCCTTTTTGCTCTTACTTGCAAGCAATCTGCTTCTCCCAGGCAACTGCAAAAAAACCATAGGTTTGTATAGCAAGATTGTAGTRGACATCTGACTTCCTCTTATAGCTRACTTATTACGTAATCTACCCACTTGATCAAACTTGGCTAAATAATACAGTAAGCTGCAAAATTCAAGATAAACAGTTGTCAGTGCACTTTCTAGCATTTCATAGTTCAAACTTCAAATGAAGTAATAGCGATGTTTTGAATTAGGAACCTGATTMTTAGTGCACCGGGAACACCTGTTGCTTTCACAGAGGGAAGTTTTGGTGTACCCAAGGTATTAATCAGACACTTATCAAAATACGTCATGGAATTACAGAATCATTGAGGTTAGAAGAAACCTCTGGAGATCATTTAGTTGTGTTCCGGTCCATCTCCCCTTGTTTAGAGTAGGGTTAACTACATCAAGCTTACCATGGTCCTGTCCAGTTGGGTTTTGAACGTCTCCAAGGATTGAGACTCCACAGCCTTTCTGGACAGCCTGTTTCATTATTTTACCATCCTCATAGTGAAAAAGTTTATTATGTTTAAATGGGATTTGCTGTAGTTCAGCTTGTGCGCACTGCCTTTTGTCATGTCATTAGATACCCCTGAGTCCAGATCCATCTTCTTTACTCCCCTCCCCTGCTTCCGCCCCCGATTAGGTGTTTATACACACCGGAAAGATTTCTTGCCTCTCTGCACCCCTGCCGAGCCTTCTCTTCTGCAGGCTGAATGATCCCAGCTCTCAGTCTCTCCTCGTATCAGGTGCTTCAAGCCCTTTAATGATCTTAATGGGCCTTCACTGGACTTGGTCCAGCAGGCCCTGTCTTGTACTGGGGAGCCTAGCACTGGACACAGCACTCCAGGCGTGGCCTCACCAGTGCTGATCTGAGAACAAAAATCACCTCATTCAACCTTAGGCAATGGTTTTCCTTATGCAGCCYAAGAGTATGTTGGCTGCCTTTGCTGCAAGGGGATGTTGCTGGCTCAGGTAGTTTCTGCAGGCTTCATCTGTAACTGCTGTTTAGTTTGAACTACAAACACCAGAAAGACTGTAAGCTTTTCCAGGTAGAGACTGAGCTCACTAATAATGTTCTGTTTCCAGCTGTAAATAATTTCATCTACCTTATCTTCTTACAGTGGAGAGTTTCAGCTTGCCTTTGTTATCTTCTGTGGAAATTCTAGCTCTGTTTGGTATTTCAGTGTTAGCTGATGTTGCAGGGTGCTTAATTATGACAGGTGTCTAAAACAATTGGCCTTGCTCCATAAATTATTACGGTTATTATACAGGATCTGAGGCTAAATCAACCTGCTGTCATAACTGTCACTGAGGTGGCTAAATAGAAATACAGGAAAAGTTCTTGGTTGAAATTATTGACTGAATTGCTGTAATCAATTTTCTGCTGTAATCAATTTTCTGCTCTTACCAAGCACCTGAAATGCTCTGTTCAGTGCAAAACTCCTATCCATGACAAAAGAATGAACTTTAAATGAAATGCAATATCTGAATTGCAGAAAGGCTTTTGGTATGATTCTTAATTCTACTTTTAAGTCTATATTATTAGACGCCAGTCAGCTGCACTAGTATACAGTGGTATTTGCTGAACAGCATCCTGGATTTTAGACTGGMTCTGAGGACAGCCTCAACTGTATGGAAGTTCTGTAAGAACTGATTTGTTTCTGTAAGAGAAACTATTCCTGAAGTTATTAGTTAAAACAGTATTTGACAGAAGAGTTATTACAGATCAGACAGAAGCAGTGTGTTGTACAAAGGGATTTTATCTTTCACTCAAGGCTTTGTGAACACAAGACGTTTTGCTTGCTTACCTTAATGAAAACTAACTAATTAATTTAGGAATGCTTTTGTGTTAGAATTTGTGATAGTCTACAAACTTAACATTATTGGTGTCTGGCAGATGGAAGAAACCAAACTGTGATGTTTGACACTCTTGAGGACTGGCGTGATGAGTTGGAGCGGACCAAAGGGAATGTGAAATACAAAGTAGTGACTACCAATGAAGGTTACAGAGTCTCTGAAAAGTAAGCTTGCCCTGGTTAATAGTGAACTTTGGGTATACATCTCAGTAAGATTTGCAAAAATCAGTGCTACCTTTGATGCTGAGCATTACACAGTCATTTAGGAATTTTTTTTAGGATCTGGTTTCCACTTTGATTTATGGGATACTTTGATTTGGGACCTCAGGACGTCATCTTACATAACATCTGCTCAAGCAGGGTTAACTTCAACATTAGGTCAGGCTACTCAGGACATTTTTCAGTCAAGCTTTGAATAGCTCTAGGGGTGGAGAATACCACCTTAAAATGGAATAGAAAATATGTAGGTCTGGTACTTACACTTTTGTCATACCTAATGGTTAGGATGACATTTTCATAGAATCATAGAATCACCAAGGCTGGAAAAGACCTCCAAGATCATCGTGTCCAACCATCAACCCAGCACCCATGCCCACTAAACCATGTCCCGAAGCGCCACATCCACACGTTTTTTGAACACCTCCAGGGATGDTGACTCYACCACTTCCCTGGGCAGCCTGTTCCAATGCCTGACWACCCTTTCAGTGAAGAAATTTTTCCTAATGTCCAATCTAAACCTCCCCTGGTGCAACTTGAGGCCATTTCCTCTCGTCCTATCACAGTTACTTGGGAGAAGAGACCAACACCCACCTCTCTACAGCCTCCTTTCAGGTAGTTGTAGAGAGCGATAAGGTCTCCCCTCAGCCTCCTCTTCTCCAGGCTAAACAACCTCAGCTCCCTCAGCYGCTCCTCATAAGACCTGTKCTCCAGACCCTTCACCAGCTTCGTCGCCCTTCTCTGGACACGCTCCAGCACCTCAATGTCCTTCTTGTAGTGAGGGGCCYAAAACTGAACACAGGATTCGAGGTGCRGCCTCACCAGTGCCGAGTACAGGGGCACGATCACCTCCCTACTCCTGCTGGCCATGCTGGTTCTGATACAGGCCAGGATGCCGTTGGCCTTCTTGGCCACCTGGGCACACTGCCGGCTCATGTTCAGCCRGCTGTCGACCAGCACCCCCAGGTCCTTTTCCGCCGGGCAGCTTTCCAGCCACTCTTCCCCAAGCCTGTAGYGTTGCCTGGGGTTGTTGTGACCCAAGTGCAGGACCGAGCACTTGGCCTTGTTGAACCTCATGCAATTGGCCTTGGCCCATCGATCCAGCCTGTACAGATCCCTCTGCAGAGCCTTCCTTCCCTCAGGCAGATCAACGCTGCTGCCCAGCTTGGTGTCATCCGCGAACTTACTGAGGGTGCACTCGATCCCCTCGTCCAGATCATTGATGAAGACGTTAAACAAGACGGGCCCCAAAACTGAGCCCTGGGGAACACCGCTCGTGACCGGCCGCCAACTGGATTTGACTCCATTCACCACAACTCTCTGGGCTCGGCCGTCCAGCCAGTTTTTTACCCAGCGAAGAGTACACCCGTCCAAGCCATGAGCTGCCAGCTTCTCCAGGGGAATGCTGTTTTTCTCAGTCCTGTACCTTTACTCTGGTGAAATTTGAAGTTACATGCACTTGAGATTTTCTGTTATTTTGGTTGGGGGACTGGGTAGGGAAAGAGTAACTGGTTTAAAGTATATCTGCAAATTGTGCTGGTGGAAGTTAAGTTTCATTGCTTTTAGCGGAAGGTTAGAGATGTATACTTATACCAGTTTAGCTAAGTAGTATCTATTGGTGAACCCTTTAGGATGTATACAAGGCTTTGTGTACTACTGTTGTTTAATAGTCAAATCCTGAAACGTTTTACCCTGGAAACAAACACCAGTTTTCAAAGAAGTCTTAACTATTTATTCTAGAACTCTGCCTTGAGAGACCCAAGCTGAGGTTAAGTACTTATCTTTGTTGCTTCTGTGGGCCTTGAGTACAAATAATGTTGGCTGATACTTGGAAATTCATAGTTTATTAAATGACATCTTTGAATTGTGATGCAAACTGCTTGCAAGGCATSGAAACAGAACTAGTTATCTAATAGTACAAGGGTATCTTTTGAAACAACGAAGAGTGAGAGAACCAAGGCAGTCTTAGCAATCAGTCTTAGATGTTACAATTAAATGTAGGACTTAACTGGAAAGACAGGGGAATGTTGCAGTGAAAATAATGAACAGCTCAAGATTGGAAGAAAATACCTTATCCAGCTGAAAATAAAGGGAGGGTRTTGAGGACAATATAATTATCTAGTAGGAAGGATTATTTAGCTGTAAGAGTGAATATATAATCAGTATGTGGGCTAGAACACTCACTCATTAAAAGGAGCTTGGAGATTGTTCTTTGTTCCATTTTTAAGTGCAAGAAACTTTTTTTGTTATCTTAGGCTGCCTTTGTATTTTGTTGTTCCCATATGCGTTTCTGAAGAGAGTATYGTGAAGTATGAAGGCAGAGGCATTCCTGTAAGTATATATGCATGACTGAGGGTAAGAAATCTTACTGAGAAGGCATGATTTGAACAAGCATTTCAGATGTTACTGCATATTATTTTTAGAACTTGTTTTTAACAGCTCACACTTATACCTAGTCATCTATAGAAGGGGAAATAGATGCTGGAAGGATAGGTGCTCAAAGTATTCYGTATTCCCCTTAAACAGTGTAAAGCAAAATGGGAGTTCACAGCCCCAATTTAATTATATCAGACGTCTAACGTCCTATAGTCTTCCTATACTACTAGTCTGTCAACCCACCAGCCTGTTTTTCATGAGACTGAGTACTGACTGGCACCTAGCTGGGGCAGGATGTAGGGCTTGAAATGCTGTTTGGATATTGAAGTGGAGATCATGAATGTGCAGATATAGTTTAATACCTTCAGTTGCCTAGCTTGGGTACTGSTAAGTAGTATGGCTGTGATGATGCAGCATTTTTACAAAGCCAAGTAACCTAACTGAAAAACTAGTTCTACCGGTCTCAAGAGAAAATGAAGTTAAATATACTGTTTTGCACCCTGTAGCAAGTTGGCTTTGGCTTCCTACCTCATACCAGAGTTTAAGAACCARTAAGACAGAGTAGATGGAAACAAGGAGCAAAGTAATCTCACTTATGAGGTCTTACCTTAGTTGCTGCATGTCCATCAAGTTTGCCAAGGAAAACCGTATTCACTTCATGCTCTTAAATTAATCAGTCCATGGAGAAGACAGTGCTGTACTGTTCTGCCCAATTTGTCCTTTCAGATAGTGAACTTCGAAATAGTTTGGTTCCCTTCTTCTCAGATAGTCAACCGGACAAATTACAGGGGCTGTTACCCAGAAACAGAAGTGATTTTTTTTTTTTTTTTTATTGCATCTTGCATTGTTCAGAGGCCTTGTATAACTCTTCTCATTATTTCCAAATCCTTTTTGGGGAGCCACTGTCAAAATAGCTTGACCATATTAAATCAGTTTGAGATGGCAGTGAAAAGACAATATAGTCAATTTTTCCACTCTTGATGATTGTGAGGTTTCTGCATCCTTCTGAGGTGCACCTCTTCACTATTGTATTGGTAGCAGAACTCTAATTTCCTGATTTGACTTGTGTAATATTGCTGATGAAAATTATTCTGACTCCCAGTTTCAAAGCAAGTTTAAAGATCAACTTCAGAGCTTCAAGCAGTAGGTGTGAGTCAAGAAATTACGTGTAAAGGGAAGAAAGACACTTTGAGGACTGACTTGCTACAAGGAATACCTGTAACTATGCAATCTGATTTAGTTGTGGAGTTCCTGTTTAATATCTTATTTCATACGCTTAGATGACCCTTTATGTGTAGCTCACATGGAAAGGCATGACAGTGTATCTATTGCAAGTTATCTCAAGGCTGAACTATAAGAAAAACACTACTATATCTGTGTGGAGAAACTGAGGGCTAATATATATGAGTTACTTACAAGAGCCGTCTTGCTGTGGCATATCTTCCAACATAATTTGGCCATAGACATTTTAATCATTTTTTTTCCACTTATGAGCACAGTTGGGGAAGTAATGTTCTGATATAATCTGACATTTTATATTTCCCTGTGCCTGTATAAAGCTTAACTTAAAACTTGCAAGTGATAACACAGTGTACTGAGGCATGTAGTTTCGGTGCAGTTGTAGAAGTTTCCTTCTACTGATGGGTTTGCTGAATACACCAAAAAAAAATCAATAAAGCACAGCATAGAGAATTTTCTTGTAATCACTCAGTCACTTAAGCAAATACTTTATACAGGACAGTTTACCAATTTTTATCACCTGGTAAATGTCTTTCTGCAGATTTGGTGTTGGTCTTGCCATAACGGTGCTGCTCTTCTCAAAATGTCTGCATTTCCCAAAGAACAGGATGACAGCACTTCACAAATGCAAAAAGCCTTCTTGGATGGGTCAGTAATAGCTATTCTGTCCACAACACTTTGCTTGGTATGGACCTTGCTTCTCTTTTTCCATATATGCTATATCTTTAAGCTTGCACGCATCAGGAAACAAGTTCTAGATCTAAAAGTAGTTTTCTGTAGTGGAAGGGGTTTAAGCCGTTGGCCTAGCAGCATCGGTTAGTTGTGCAGGACTGTAACATCACTGAAGGCTTATTTGCGGAAATACATATATATATGTATATATCTCAGATGAATCTCTGTACAAACTGTGGCTTGTTATTAGGTAAAGCAGCACCATATCCTGTAGGTCTTAAGTACAATTAAAGTATCATTAGCTGATGGGCTCAATTGTGTTTGCAAGTAAGTGAAGTCAAGACTCCATCTATAAACATGAAAATGCAAGCCAAATTCTARATCTCCCTGAACTCTATTGTCTTCTCAGAACTAGATTTGTGTTCTTAAATAACTTTAGATAAAGTGACCTAAAATGACTGAGACAATCTAGCAGTTCACTACTGCTGCTTTCAGATGCGATGGCAGACAGCACTTTGCTTCAGCTGAGTTAGTGAGCTGAATTAGCTCAGCAGTCTGAAAAATGCCAAAGTTAACATAAGGGGAAGAGCACAGCTGCCTGGCTGAGAGTTATGGCAATGACTTGCTGCTCTTTTTTTCTGGCTTTTCTTTGGGTGTCCTGGAGAGAACTTCTCTCTTAGCAGCAAGCTGTTAGATCAGGCTAATATGTACCATTTGTACTGCTTCACCACTAGCTCCTTTCTCCTCACAGATGGAGAACCTGTTAATCACACAGAACTAACAGAAAGTATCTTGTTAAGGTTCTTAAAACCTCTTTTGTTTTCAAAAATAATTATACTTGGATGGGAAAGGCTTTTGACCCTTCCTACAGATCCTCTAACGTTTCTCCCCTGAAATGGGGAAGTTTACATGATTTACAGCTCTTTGTAATGATGTTTCATAGTGTGAAAGTGAGTAGAACTAGCAGTAAGCTGTATCAAGTTTTCAACTGGTATTTTGATCTCTTGTCTGTGGCCATCTGGACTTGGAGCAGTCTTGGTGGTTTTCTTTGCTATGGAGCACTGGTAGTTAACCACTAATATTTATAAATATAGCTACAAATTGTCCATAAGGGTGTGTTAACATGCCGTTGTATTAGTAGTCTGAACTCAAGTACACAGCAGATGATTACAATTAACATCTGCTTTTATTGAAAAAGTTGTTTAGAGCCAGATCTCCAGCATAAGCTGTTTACTTCAGTTTGGAAGTATCATAATTGACAAATGATTGCTTTCCCTCARTTCTCTTATCTGATGCATCTTCTGGTAGGTCTAGTAACCTGTATGTCTGATGCAGACTCCTGTGGTTATCACTTAAAGCAGGCTTCTGTGCTACTACATACAGGAAACAAAGTACTCTTGTCCTGTCTGCGCAAGTGCCCACAAGGCTTCACTTCTGAAGTATGAGCTAGAGCAGCTTTTCCTAAATCTTGACAATAAAAAGCCAGCGTGACAACAGAGGTATTTACTAAGCTGATGTTCATCTGAGCTCTGGAGCCTGAGTGAGAGGGGACGTTCTGGGTCCAAACCAAAGCTTCATCTGACCTGGTATTTTTTTCCTCTCCTTCTAGGGAAAAAATTAGCAGATACTACATAGGGAAGTACAAGGCAGGTATACTGTCTTGTTTAAGTCCAAATTGTTTCTTCTTTCTTTTACTCATGTGTTTCATTAGCAGACTTGGCAGCTAGGTATCAGAATGTAATTTGGTTGGTAGAAGTCAAGAAAAATTGTGTCTGCTGGGAGGTTTGGGTGTTTCTATCCATCTCCTCGTTCTGGATTCACCTCTAAATAGCCTGCTAGTAAAGTAATTTTGGTGTGTCTAGTGAAGACAATACTAAAGAAGCAGTAGTAAAAATCAAGTAATGCCTGTAATATTCATTACTGCACAAATATGCACGAATATCATTTTATCAGTGTAACAGTTAAGAGCAGCAAAACTTGTCATAAGCTTGTAGGCAAGCTTCCAGCCAGTATTTAAAAATGCATGGAGGCCATTAGCTTTCCCAGGTGTGTATCTTTTCGTCTTACAGCTGTTTTCCAAACCATGCCTGTTAACTTTGTCTTCAGTGATAGTAGTTGGTGCACTGTTTGRCTTGTGAAGCAGAAGGCTTTAATCTCTTGATGATTTGATTTAGAATCTATAAGACAATTAGCAAACCTCCCTATGAACTCCTGAAGACGGATGACTTGTCAAGCAGCCTTCCATCTCTGCAAGATATCCAGACTGCATACACAAGATTTAAGCAGCTGTTTTTGATAGGTAAGTCAAACATTAGTCTTCTGTCTCTAAAGTGACTGAGATGCAAAGCATAACAATGCTGGTTTATGTCTCATGAATGCACTCCTTGTCTTGATTAGTGTCTTGCTCTTGACAGTGGTTAGAAGCAGACTTTCAAATATGTAACTGGAGGCTGTGCTTATGACTGGTGTGTTAATGGAGACTTGTGGTCCTTAGACTTACTACCTCTTGCTAAGCAGTCACAGTATCTGAAAATGACTTTTAAAGAGAGTGATTATGGAGTTTAAATGTTGGATTGAAATTTATGGGAGAGATTTTTCAATCTTCTGTGGTCCACTGAAATTTAATGTTAAGTGTTTACCTTTTAAGCCTTTGGGCTATGTAAAGATTTGAAATTAAATGCTAATTAATTTCTGCCTTAGCTTTTGTAACAGACTAGTCAAATCTCAAAACATGAAGTGTGAGCTTGCTTAAAATTCTGTCACTCTGGCTGTAGGACTAAACATGACTACTGTAAATATCAAGTCCACTTGAGAGGAGTAAAAATGGGAGCCGTGTGAAAATATAATCTAGGYTTTCAGACTCTTTTCTGGGACTTCTTAACTATTTTGCTGTCATGAAACAGTATTTTGACCTCACCTCTTGGCATGAAAAAAGCTCCATGCCACTCTGCAACTGTAAATGTTGCCATAACCTGTGTCTGGTGGCAGGCTGAACACTGGAGCAGTTCACATATGGCTATTGATGTTGGACATAATGGAATTGATCATCATTGAGGATCCAAGCTTTCTCCACCAAAATCCTCTTTCAAGCAGCTGCCTACTTTGCTTAATGAGGTGATTGTCACCCCTGCGTAGGAATTGCTGGAGCATGAAATGCTGCAGATGTGCATGGGGATCATTTATGCTGCCCCTAGCATATGCTGAAGGCAGACCCAGGCTTTTAGCACAGTTGAAAAATGGGCAAGCTCTGGCTAAACCCTATAAATCTCTGCACCCTGCATTTGTCATCGTTGAGCTACACCTAGCTTATCTTAAGCTTTATAACCTAAAGGGCTCAAATAACAGTTACTTGCAAAAATGCACCACAAAAGCAGCTTGCCTAGCTACTCTATCTGTGGTATGATGTCTGTCATTAATATTGCGTAAGATCATAGCCATAATATTATTGCCATTGTCTCCAGAAAGGCTTTTGTTTAAAAGTGTTATGTTTTTCTGCTYGCATAAAATGGCAAGGTTTCAAGAAGATCCACATCCTCCTAGAAAATATACTGGTGCATTTTTGTGCAAAATACCTTGATTAAGGAGTAAAACAAGCTGCAAGTGTTGTGTTGTGTTGTGCCCTAAAAAGAAGTTCCTGTTTTGACTTGGAGATGACTTTGGCTGGGGAAGAGCTGCCAGACCAAGCAATTTTTTGCAGAGGCCTGCATACAAGTGGTTGAGTCTAATTGTGGTTGAGCACGATTGAACAAAACAACCRAACAGCCACACTTAATGTGGCTACCCAACTTTTTGGAGTAAAACTCTTATATGCTGTCCATAATGTAAGAGAACAAAGAAAACTTCAGTATGGAATATAAATGTTATTGCTATAGATGAAAGCCTGTTACTTCTACAGGAAAAAAGACAGAAATCCCTTTTCTYTGGTATCACGGTTTTTGGGTGGTTTTGAAGGACTAGAAATTGGTACTATAATGTTGCCTTGATTCAGAATGCACAGAGGTTTTTCAAATAGCGATGGCAGGCTAAATGGAACATGAGATTTGGGTGCAACGGAATATTCTAAAACTCGAGGGTGAACTGGGGAGTAAAGGGTATCTTACTTGAAGTACTGTGACGTACATGCTTTAAAGGGTATCATACTTAAAGGTTGGAAATGAATTTGAAGGTGTTAATCAGAAAAGATTGGAGAAAACACTACATCTAATATGAACAGAACTGACTAGGGAGCTTTGAAGATGCACTCTAATGCTTATTTTGTGGAGAACTAGTTTCTATGGCCAGGGCGAAATGAATCAGGGAGAGAAAGGTTTTTTTTTTTTCCCGAATGTGTAATGAACAGAATGAGGGGCACAAGCAGGCGTGGAGGCAGAACAGCTACAGGAACAAAATAGATAAATGACTGTGCACTTGAGGATCGTAGATGCAAGCTGCAGAAAACAAGACAGAAGTGAGTATGTGTTGGAAGTAAACACTGGAAGCATATGGAGAGACTTTAGGAGGTGAAAAGAAGTTATACAGAAACATGCAGAACTGAAGCTATCGGGCAGAGAATAGGGAAGGAGGGAAGGGTGGTGTATCTCAGTTGTTTCTCAATAGTAGAACTGTTGTAGACCTTGGGTTTGTGTCTTATGCAGTAAAGGTAATCTTTTCTGGTTTTAACTGACCGTATCAGCTTGCGAGAGCTTTCCAGTTTCTGAATACTGGCTTTGATAGAAATAAAAGCAATAAATGTTTAGATTGCATTTAACCAGCTTCAAAAATGCTTGTGAAATTCATAAGGTTTTAATGACTTTGTGGTATTGTACTTGGCCTCCTGGTTTATCTTAGCTATTCCCTTTTTGATGTATTTTAATGCCTCTTCAGTTGCAGTGAAAACTATTTAAAACCTTTTTCAGGTAGTCTTACATCCCAAACATTTGTGTAAACCCCTTCTAAAACCCATTCCTGTTTCTGGCTCTAATGGTAATGTCTTTCAAAATCCAGCCTCCTTATGTTAAGCTTTATATAGATGATGCTTTAGAGTCAAGGCAACTGGAACTTGGAAGAACCATCTCCTCTGATTAAACTTCTTTTCTTTTCCTTTCCCATTTTGTCAACAGATTTATTTACTTGGTTTGGTTGCTATGAACCTACAGCATACTTTTTTCTAAAAGCCTATAGTACTTTAAAACTTTACTGGTGTTTGTAGGACTACTTCACTTCCTCATTTAGTTATAGGGTGTTGACTTTAACAGTGATTAGGATTTACTGACTCCTTAGTATTGGCTGTTTTATAACAGTTCATAATTGAAGAGTAATACAATGGATGGCTGTTAATTAGCATTATATATATGTGAACAATTTTTGGTTTTGTTTTTTTGCAGATAACAGTGCAGACTTCTGGGCAACTGATGTGAAATGGTTTTCATTACTGGAGAGCACAAACTGGCTAGAGATAATCAGGTCTGCTATATCTGTAACTTTCTGGGTTTCAAATTGTTGTTAAATGCATTTGTAGTAGGCTTTCTAGCTAGTTTCTTGAAAYATGACCTCCAGTAGGAAAGAAAATTAAGGGAGACTTATGGTCCCATTTATTTATCTTATTTCTACAACTTGAGACAGTATTTTTACAGTGCAGGCTTGTGTTAAGCCTCCCACATTAAAGGATGTGAGAATCAGCAGATCATTCCAGTTACACGTCTTCCAGCAAACCTATTAAAACTATAGGTCCAGTAATTTCCCTCCTGCACTTAGTCACCTTCTTTCCAAATTGAAGAATCCTATTAGTTTCTTGCATGAAACCTATTCCGTGTCTCTGACTAGCCTTGCCATTCTTCTCTGTACTCTCTACTTCTGTAATATCCTTTAGGACGGGATGAACTGCAGTATTCAAGATGTTAGCCCACCAAAGATTTATAAAATGACAGTTGCTCTCAGTTTTGCCCCCTTCCTCTCCTGATTGTTCCTCAAGTTCTTTTTTCTTCTCTCAGCAGTCCACAGTGAGTAAGCGTTGGAATGGTGTTGGCTGACTTAAGACTTGTTATAGTGAAATGTTGAGGGGTTTTATTTGTTTTCAGTGTTACTTTGTGCTAGCTCTATTGTCTGCCATTTTGTTCTGTGATCAGCTTGTTACCATGAAGTGCTTCTTCAGTCTTCTGCAGTCAGCTTCAGTTCTTTCTAGTCTTAATAATAATTAATAAATATTGATAGTTATTCATTCCTTCATCCAGAATTTAAATGTATGTTGAATGAGTGAAGATCATATGTTGAGAACTGCATTGACATAACCAAGATTACAAGTAGTTTAAAGTAGATGCTAGCCCAGGTTCCCATCCTTACGCTGTTTTGAGACTGGTTGTTTCCATACTTGGATCCAGTTTCTTCCTGGATCAGCCTGTTCTTGGCTCTTGCAGTTAGTAGGAATGCCGTCTCAGCTATTCTAGATGCTAGAACAAAGAATCTGACAGCTCCACACTTACAAAATAAACTGTCRGCTTCTATTAGTGACCTAAGCAGTTGCAAGAATCCTATTTTCAGCAAACTTTTGCTGAAAATAACCAACTTTATGAAGAGTTAGGTCTAGAAACCAACAGCATTGCATCTGGTTTTTGTGTGATCTTTAATTCCACTCAGTCCTCCTTGTGTAGTGATAATCTCTGAATAAATTTTGTCTGCATGTTTACAAGATCTGGTTGCTGATCCTTCCCTCTGCCTCTTGAAACCAGATTATGGGAGAAATGTAGTATGTAGTAGATTAGAACATAAGTGTGGTGATGTTGACTCTTTCCAGGATAAAGATCTGGCTCTTAGCAATTGTAATACTTTAATGTGTGTGATGCCTGCTATTGATCCRTAATAAAATATTGTATTACAAATGTACAAAGATAACAACTGGAAATGCATGACTCATGGCCAAATAAAGATACCTCTTGAAAGTTTGCTCTTGAGGCTGAACAGTTCTTCACTTAGACAAATTGCGCATGGTTTTTGTTTTAAAGGACTAGTCAAGTTTCAGTATGACATTCTAACCCCTTTTAGGGGAAACTAATGTAATGATAAAGTTCACTTGTCTTTTCCTGTACCACAACAGGCGAGTCTTGAAGAAAGCGATAGAAGTTGCTGAGTGTCTGGAGAGACAGCATACAAATGTTCTCCTTATAGGTAAGAATTTAATAAGATTATGCTATTTATTTTTTAAAATKTCTTTTGAATTTCTTTAGATGTAGCTTAAGCTGTAAGTTTATAATTATGGTAGAGGCTGGTAAAATTCATAGAGTACTCAAAGTACCAGACACCTAAATCTTTCACACTCCTGGAAATGCTTCCTCTAGTTAAAAAAATGTGGTAAGCATAGTTCCAGGCCAAGAGAAATATGTTGTGAATGAGAAAGCTGCTGATAAATTGGCAGGAGAGTCATGCTACCCCTTGTTTATGCATTCCTGTTTCCGAACTTATTTTATTAAATGTCATTTAGAACTTTTACTGTACTTYAAGGGGGTGGGGGGACACACCTTCTAAAAGGACGTTTTTATGTTCTAGATACACACTGAATACTGTGTAGTCTCTTTATTAAAAATACATGAAAGAATACGCTTATTGTACGCATCTTGAGCAGTTTGTTTTCCTAGATTGAGTAAAGTAATCACATGGAAAACCAAAGTCAATGTTAACCATTAAGCTATTTTTGAATTAGTAATTTGGTTGGGTTTTTTCCCCCACACACTGCCATTTGAGAAACCTAGTATGGGGAAGAGATSTTTCTAGAAGGCACCTGAAGGGTGGAGAATGCACACTGCAGGAGGAGGCAATTTCACACCTTGCGAAGACATGCATGCAGGGTAGGAAGGGTAAGGGCGGGTAGCTGGCCAGGTAGCATAGGGCAGGAGGGGCAGTATGTGCATTGTGGGAGACTGAAGGGCATAGACATCAAAGTTATAGTAGTAAAAGCTTGGGTTTTGCAGGTTTTATTGTCAAAGTATTATCCTAGTGTACAAGAAACCTTATATTTCTACAAAGGGAAGTATTGGAAACATGGATTAACTTCTCTCTGATGATATAACACTTGCAAGAAATTGTATGCTTCTCTGATCTTGAAATACAATTTTGTTTATGTGAAGCTAGCAATACTTTGCTTTCTTACCCAAAGTTTTAGGAATGGTTTAGTAGACAATGTGGTTTCTGTTCTCTGCTGTAGAAGAGAGTGCTACTGATCTGTGCTGTGTAATCTCTAGTCTGGTTCAAGTGATGATGGATTCGTACAGCAGAACAAAGTCAGGGTTTCAGAGCCTTATCCAGAAGGAGTGGGTAATTGGAGGACATGGCTTTTTGGATCGTTGTAACCACTTACATAAAAGTGACAAAGAGGAGGTATGATTTTTTAATTACTTTCCTTACTTACTATTTAAAAGTTTACTCAGCATAGGGAGGGATTTAGATGTCAGTCCAGAAGTTCCAATTACTCTGAAGATCTTTAATTTTGTGTTTGGTTTTATGGGTTCATGTTTTGTACAGTCACTATTTTTGCTGYTTAGAGTTCAGCGATGTCTTTATAACTAAAGAGAACAAATGTAAAATTTCCCGCTCAATCTTGGAGTGTTTTGAAAGACATRTATCTCATGTCCTTTTAAACTGTGTTAAATGGTAGTAGTGTCCATAGAAATAGCTCAAGTGAATTGCCTATTCTTGTCACATCTAGAGTTTAACTTTATACTGTCTTGCTAAATGTTGCAGTCTCACCTCTCCATTTCTGTTTATATTTTGGGAATAGATCAGGTTGCTATACAGAATGGAAATTGTAAGTGTAAACTGACTGGTTCTGATCAAGAATTGCTATAAACTAGTTCTGCTTTGCTGACTTTAAAAGACTACATAGCAGCAACTTTCATAGGAAGTTAATGTGTGCAAATTCAGGTTAGAAAGTGTTCATCTCTTCTGGCGACAACTGGCCAAGGGTAGCTCAGATGATACTTCTTCAGAGTTCAGCCAAAGTTATACRCAGCAGTTCTGTAGTTAACCAGATTACTTTCTGTAATATTTGTATTTGGAGACACTAAATACTGTAAAACAAATAGTCTGCATGGTGGAACATATTTTTTTCTGAAACTGATGCAGTATTTTCTTTACTTAGGCTCCTGTTTTTCTGCTCCTGCTAAATTGTGTTTGGCAGTTGGTACAACAGTATCCTCCAGCATTTGAGTTCACAGAAACTTATTTAACTGTCTTGTCAGACAGCCTCTATGTGCCTATTTTTAGCACTTTCTTCTTCAACTCGCAACATCAAAAAGACACTAATACGGTAAGGGTTTGTTATTTTGTGGATGCAAAGTGTTGGAGAACAGGTTTGACCAACAAGCAAGGAACACTCAAAAAAAATCATTCCCTAGCAGCATGTTTTTCCATACTTATTTGAAGGGTGGTGCCTTGAAGGGTGAATGAGTGCAACTTTGGGCGTAAGGAGTCAAATTCAGGACTTAGGATTTTATGATGACAAAAGGAAAATAACTCAGGAATATATTACTTCTAATGTGTGGCTACAGGTTCATGTTTATTGCTCTTCAGTGAAAATGGAGCTCCTTAACCTAAGAGGAACTTATTCTGCAGGACAGCAGGATATTATCTACAAAATTCTTGCATAGTATATTGTGTTGTATTCCAAAATCAACATTTCCTGAATGTTGATGTACATTTGGTTCATGCTTTTCTCTAGCCTAAGAAGCTGGAAGCAATAGGAGTATCCTCTGCAAGGGTGCACAGAGACTAAAAAGAAAGTGAAGATCACTGTCTTGCATCTAAATAAGGTGTTGATCATAAAATTTAAACTGGTACCACTGCATAACTGCAGTTAACTTTTGAAATTTGGAGTTTATTCCACAATCCTAACATGCCCCCTGTGTTTGAAGAATTCAAGTGTCTATCTGCTGCCCAATTTTCAAAACTTAATTTTTTTCCTTAGATTATTTAATCTTATTTTCAACTGTGAAAGGCATTCTTGATGCTAATAGCACTGTTGAAATGAAATACCGTCTGAAGTTAGAGAATAATATATAGATAACCTTTGTGTCTGTACTCACTTGCATCTAATAATGTTGTTCAGCTGTTGAATATATAGAAATCATGAGTGGTGTTGCAAGTCTGTGGCCTCTTCTGTGCAAAGCCAGTTTCTTAATTTYACCTTGACTTGGTCAGAATTCCTCTCTAGCAGTATTAATTGTGACCTGCTTGTTTTGGCAGAGTGGTGAAAACCTCAAGACACAAAGCGGCCCTTTCAGATTTCTTACTGTGTGGGACTGGTCTGTGCAGTTTGACCCCAAGGCCCAGGCTTTCCTGAACAACCCTCTTTATGCAGAGAAGCCAAAACCAGATAAAAGTCAACGGAAAACTGCACGATTCAAAGTAAGATAYGTGCTGCTTAACTTTTTTTTTAAATGATAAAAATATTTTGCACAACTCGTACTTCAAACGTACTCACAGTGGAAGTATCGGTGCAAAGTTTTTTATTGACAAAATGCATGTACACCTCAGACGCACCTGGATCTTAAGAATACAATTTGCACCCACTTCAGTTATAAATCACTGTTTTACAGTTACTCTGCACAGCCATGAACTTGGGGKTTTTTTTCTTCATACTTTTGTGCAAGTGTAGTGATAACTCATGGGCCTTAACATCCAGGTGAGTTGCACTGACACGTTTGAAGTGAGTTTATTTTGTTGTTCCACGGAGTACCTAACTGAAATACATAGCAGGTTTATAATTGCTTCCCTAATTTTGTCTGAGTGCAATTGGAGAGTGTTTGTGCACTTGGAGGGGGAGGGGGRCCACCACCGACAAAAACTGTCAAGGGCATGGAGGATTATGGGTGGACCACCTCATTACTGGAAAGCAGCACAGATTCAGTAAGAAAAGTCTGTTTGGAGGAGCCTCTTTCAATTGTGATATCCCTGTTGCTTAAATTCTGTTCTGTACCAAGCATTCTCAAGTGAGATGCTGTCAGTATGATCTACAGCATTAATCAGAAGTCTTAGGTGGTGCGATGCAGTGAGGAACCACTGGATAAAAACTTCTAAATCAAATGCTTTTTGATTTGTGTGGCTAGCTTAAAGTAAACATGGAAGTCTGTAATATTTCAATACATGTGAAGAATTCCCCTTTTTTTAAAGAAAATGCTTTATTCAGTGCTAYTTCATTGCTATAGTTACAGTGCAGGGAGGGTATCTGGGAATACCAAGTATGCTGTGTGAAGTATTTGGTATATTAGCCATTGAAGAGTAACAATTTTAGACTATATAGCAAAACTATATATGTTTAAGTGACTTTGTTGCTTGTAAGTATTTTCTGAATGCAATTTATGTTTTTCTTCCTCTTGATGTTTTCTGAAGTCCCATCAATATTTATCTCAGTATATTTTTCTTTTCTTTCCTCTTAAAGCATCAACGGCAACTTTCTTTACCATTGACATCAACAAAACCTTCCACAAAGAGAGGATTTTTCAGGGAGGAAACAGATCATTTAATTAAAAACATTCTGGGTAAAACAATTGGCAAGTTCATAAATTCTTCAGATGAACCTCCAAATAGCTTCAGGGAATTTTATGATAGCTGGCATAGTAAACCTGTTGACTATCACGGTCTTCTGTTACCTCGCATCGATGGCCCTGAAATCAAAGTCTGGGCACAACGGTATTTACGATGGATTCCTGAAGCCCAGCTTCATGGTGGTGGTACAATAGCCACAGCTGCCAAGATTTTAGACTTGATGGAGGAAGTGCAAAGCTTGCAGGTGAAAATGGATGAACAACGTAGTCAAGCTATTTCCGGAGATGTACATTCTGTTCCAATGCTGAGAAATTCTGCCCGTTTGTCATCCTTGTTTCCATTTGCTTTACTTCAGAGACAGTCCATCAAACCAGCTTTACCTACTAGCATCTGGAAGGATTTGGAAGATGAAGATGACTTGGTCAAGAGGGATGATGAATTTGTTGTTCTAAGTAGTGATATGTCATAAAGTATGAATATATATGAAATATGATATATAAATTAAAGTATGAATTGTATGTGTCTAAGCTCTGAGTTTTAAATGTTGTGCTGTGTCCTCATAGAAGGAACTCACTCAAGCATCTGCAGCCTGTTTAATGGGTTTGTGGGGTTAAAAAAAGCCTTGGTTGGAAAGAACTAGTTGTGATGATTAACTGAGCGTATTTTGAACTTCCATTTCACTCTAACAGTATTTATTGCAGAAACACATTTTTAGCATAGATGTAATAAAAACAGAAGTCTAGGCTGGAGTACCCATATGGCCACTTTGTTTAAAAAAGAAAAAGAAACATGAGAACCCATTATTTTCTSATGTAAAGGTGGAATACTAAATACACACAGCAACAATCACTATTTTAACATAAAATCTCTTCCCCTTATGCTAAGAGTACTAGGATTGGAAGTACTGTGACTAGGAACTTAATACATCTGCCTTCACCCCCATGTAAAATAAACAGGRAAAGGTGCAACTACTTGTGCATTCACAAATAAGCTTTTTACAGCTGAGGAATAAACTTGTGGTCACCAGGGGTTTTCTGTCTACTGTGGCATCAGCTGAAGTCATGTGCTTGTCAACCTCATCTTTTCAGACAGTGTTTGTCTTTGGCTTGCAGCACTCCACCGTGCGTGGTATTACAGTAGCAGCTTGGCTGCTCTAAGCCTGTGCATGCACTTCGCTTAAGGATCAGATGAATTTAACTACACATTGTGCTATACTTCCTTGCTGCCTTAGAATATTAAGTCCCAAATATTTGCTGTTAATAGTAAGAAATGGCCTGACTGTGAGATTGTAATTTGCCATGAGTATTTTTTTCCTCCTTTCAGTGGAGTCAGGCTTTCATTCCRACTTTTCCCAGTTGCCTTCGAGGCTTTCTGTACCTTGCACTGAGACCCTCCACATGGAAGGGAAGACTCTTTTTCTGTAATCCTGCAGTGAAGTGGGATTTGCAGTCTTGCAAGTTGCCACTTGTCATGAGTCGGTGATACAGCTTATGAATGTGGCATTCATACCATGTGAACACTTGCATCCTGTTGCTGGATGTTATAACAGTACCTCAGTGAAAAAAGCCATAAAGAAATGCCTGTTGACTTTGATCTACTGTGTGTATCTTTGTATGTAAAGTATTTTTACTGGAAATAATCATCCTTTGTGAAGTTGCATATTATTTGACTGTCAAATCTATTTTGGACCCTTAAATTCTAGAATACCCCAAGAATGGATGCAAGTCATAAAATCGGTTACACTGAGAGGGTGGACATTGAGTATTTTCTCTATTCTTAAACCACTTTAGAAATYCATGCTGGAAAACTTAGGTGGTGGAGGAGCTGTTGCTTAAATTGGATCAGCTCAGTGTAATCGGGGATATTAAACTAGGTTACTGATCAGTCACTTCACACTGAGTTGTATTAATACGTATAGCAAAAATTTATCAGCAGCCCTCTAAAAATACATTTATTTTAACATATTAAAATTTATTAATGGGGAAAGGGGGAGAGCTTAATGCAACTATGCCAAACTGAAGCCTCCCAGCTCTTGATTGCCTTAAGTCTTAGTAGTGCAAGGACAATACTTGAGTTTGTAGCGTTTTATTTAAAATACAGTAGTACTTACGCTTTCTTCTGTGATACGTATGATCCTACAGCTAGCACTTGGTAGAATGGGCTGTCCAGTACATGTCCTTCAGACTTTATTATTGTAGTTCAGGTGACTCATGTATGCAAGAATACTTTGCATGTTGAATGAGCAACAATGAACAACTGATGGCAAAGAAATACCTATCATTCTAAGGTCATTTGGGTTCGAGGGGTTTTCTTTAAATACTGCCATTAGAAAAAAATATTAAATGGATTTTTCTATACTTTTGATCAAACTGTTGTAATGTTTCAGTCATGAAGATTACATATTTATATTAAAGAACGGATGTTGGACATCTTATTTGTACATAAGTTATCAGAAGTTTATATAAAAGAGAAACATATATGTGGAATTGAACATGAGAAGAGTTCTAATGTAGAGTAAATACCATTGTTATTGGKTTTCTGCACTGTGGGATTGGAAATGTACTTAATATTTTTACTCCAGGCTTCTGTTTATACCTCCATGTTTTTACACTGAATGCAAGCTAGAAGCTTTACAGTTTTGGTTTGGTTTGGTTTGGTTTTTTTTTAATACTGTTATTTCTCTCTAGTGGGCTGTTTGGAGAGTGTCAATAAAATATACTTTGATGAATTTGTCCTGAAATGAGAATGTATGTTTAAGGTCRTATTTTGCAAATGGTGCTTTAAATCATAGCAAACTTGACAATCTGCAGTGACAGGGCTTTTCTAGTTACATGCTGGGTTTTTACAGCCTGTTACGGGGAGGAAGCTGTGCAGTTTTGACCTGGTCRTACTTACTGGAGAGGTGCTGTCAGCTCAGGGAGAGGAAAGTTCAGCGCAGTGTAGTAGGATGACTATGGGAAATWACTAAGGTGGTCTAGAAAGTGCCTGCTGAATGTCAGTATTTGGGGGTTTATTAAACACTGTTTATTTTGGTCTTAGCAATGTATGTGCCTTCCCCATTTCAAGTGGGAAGGTTGTTCTTACAGTGTTAAACTAAGCAATTTCTTGAAATTGCTACAGCAGGGTACTTCTCAAAACAAATGTGTATTGAGCGTCGACTGGAAGATGGTCACAGTGAGCCATACAGTACAAATTTAAAACTTCTATTTTTTTCTAGAGATTACAAATTACTAGCCTTTGTACAAAAACAGCACTAATGCAAATCACACATTGAAAAACCATGCCACTTTGGGTATTTCCTAAAGAGAATGTTACAAGACCGCAACAGACTTGTTCTCGAAGTCTCATACAGCAATAGTTTATGCAGCGGCTGTGAAGTGCCGGGTTATGGCGTAACACAAGGTGTGCCTCTGCCTCACCCACATCTTCTAAAGATCAGCGTGTGTACTTTAACCGCTTGGCTTTGATTTAAGACTKCATTTACTACTAGTGAAAATGCTCAGCTGTTGATGTACACCATATTGGAATGCTCCAGTTAAAGCTTTTCCATTCATGCTCAAAGCACGGAAGCATAACTTCTTCAGGAGGTAGTAGAATACTTCTACTGTAGAATGCTGTAAATGTCATATGATGATTAGTTTTGTCACACCAGAGGTTACCTTCATTCTAATCTTTAGCTGGAAACTTCACATCCAGTATTTATTGCCTGGTATTCTCTTGAAACAAGCCAGGTTTTGCATAAAACTCTTATTTAGAAATTATGTGGGATGGACTTCATTTTCTGAGACAGGGGGGATGGATTACTGAACTCTTTTGAGCCTAAAAAGAGCATGCAGCGTACAGAACTATGTATGCTCTTCCAGGATTAATTTAATGGTTGCGGGGAGGGTGGGTGGGAGGGGCAAAACCCTTCTTCTCATGGTCTCAGGTCCTTTATCTTGGTTTATAGTAAAGATAACTTATGACAAATGCTTTTTGTCATCATTTGCAGGATGGCAGAACTCTTACCTGGTGCCATAGTAGAGTTATCTTCAAAAGGAGTGGACACAGAAGGTGAGGATATCTGATGTTTGAGCTGGAGAAATAATATTGTGGGGAGGGCACCTCTGCGTTGAATACGAAGGGAGTAGAAATGGGGTTGTTCAGGCTGTGTTAGAAGAAYGTGGTAGACACTGCCAACAGTTCCGACTCCCAGAGAGGCTTGCTTGGGAGGAAAGTTTGACTTTGAAGAGTACCAGCTTTAAACTTGTTATGGAGGCTGAGAAGACCTTTAATAGAGGACTGCTAACATCTTGGCAAGTGTTTGTATGGGCAAGGGATGCTTGATGCTGCCACGTTTTGGACTACTGTGAAACCTTGTCCTCATGTGGAAACCCTATGGAACAGTAAACACTGTTGCTCGATTGCAGCATATCACTCCGCTTCCAGTGAGCACTTGGTTTCTCAGTTTTTTATTTCAGCAATCCAGTAAAATGAAATAGGTACTTCCCTTAATGTTATGCCTGGATGCCTAAAGCAGGCAGATAACATACACCTAGGAAGTGCATTTGTTAGTTTATTTTGTGAACAGCAGAACTCTGAAGACGGATTTCCCATGGCGTTGTCTTGTCTGGCCATACCACAGTTCCCTCAACTTTGTCCTTTCTTCTGGCATTTCCTACCCTTGCTCCTAGCATAGCACCTTCCGTCTTCCMCCCATCCATCTGCTCTCTGTTCTTWTGTCAGGTGCTATATCAGCAGCTAATAGGTTTGTCATCGCTACGACCTTGCTGGGCAAGCCAGATTCAGTATCTCGGTTCCTGGGGGACCAAGTAAATGGACATGACTTGGTGTGGCCAGGCCGAATAGTCTCCAGACTGCCTGGTGGAACCTAGTAACTTCTGAAATCCATTTCTGTCAAATGTGATCAAAATTATCTACTACTTTCCAAAGCTTTGGTGCAGGTGGGTGGAGAGAAGACTGATGAGCTGCTCTGTGTGGTTACTAACGAAATCAGGGTGAATGAAACTAAAACCCCTGTACCTGCAGCTCAGGCATGATTCAAATCTGCAGTTTTCAGGCTAAAAACAAGGCATCTCTCATAGGAAAATCTGCTTATTTAGAGTCAGATCAGGYATCCCAGTTTTTCTCTTAATGCAACTTTTTTTTTTCTTTTATCTTGGGTACTGTCTAGTTTTGTGTTCTGGAATAAACTTTTTATCATACTGTAGGAGCCAAAATTCAGGCTAGGGAACCATTGAGTTTCCTGGAAATCAGCTGACATTTGTATGACTTCTGAAAGGTCACTTATAGTCCTTGTTCTTTCTATTCCCATCTGAAGAAAATTTCCAATTAAGAAGAGCTAACACAGCTAGAATTAATGTACAGTTTTGCTAATTAGGAGTGTAAATCTTCAAGTATTTTATAAATATTAGTAAGCTTTTAAATGTTAGAGAGCTTTGTGGGCTCACTAGCTAGCTCACTTTGCAGTCAGTGGGATTCACTTGCTTTTGTGTTTCTACAGGCATTGATTTAAAGTATGTTTATGTATGAATGTGATGACAGAGAAGCAAATTCTATGCAGAGGGTGTAAGTGCTCATTGCTTCATGTCTTGGTGATGATGCAAGAAGATATTTCAACTTTCACTGTGACCCCAATTCACAAATCAAAACGGGATGCTCCTTACCAAGCTCCTTAAGTTCCCTACAAAGATGAACCCAGTTTGTTTCTTACAAGCCACTTCCTCCATTTTCCAGTTTCCCATCCCGGACTTTCCACTGTGGGTTCACTCTTAAAAAAAAATCTGTCTTGAGATGCTTTTCTGATGGCTGTTCGTTTAAGTTTGGAAAAGATTGGGTCTATACCTGCCATCTATACTTAGTTTTTCCTGTTGCATTCTCCTGAGGTGGTGGGAATATCTGAAAGCCAGACAAGAAGCACTATGGATGACTTAACTAGCCTTTTCGAAGTACAGGGTCCCTCACTTCCCTGCCAATATTGAGTGTGGCAGCTCTGGAAGTTGTCATATAATAATAATAATAGTTAAAAAAATAATTATTCTAAATAAGTAAAATCCTCCTGTACAGCATTTTTCACAAACGAAAACTGCACCAAAGAAAAATCAGAGTGACAATCCCAAGCTGTGTTTTCCAGTGCAGCGTATCTCCTGTAGCTTTCAGTACTTTGCTGTACTGATGCCTGCAGCGGAGTCACGAGCGACCGAAGAACGATGCTCTGTTCTCCCAGCAGGGTTTGGGTTTGGGTTACACCTGATGTGGGGCAACCACAGACGGTGCCAAAGGGTGTGCACTGCCCACTGCTGCGCTCCCACCACCTTTGCTGTTAGTTGCACGTAGCTGCCAGCTGATTTTATGAAAATGCATATTTTGCTTTTGTGGATGAGTTTTCTATCAGATCAGTGTTATGCACCCCCATGGGGTCATTTGGCTCAAGGAAGCAACAGGAGCAGATTGTTTGGGGATGCCCTTTTCAATAGGCCACCCCCAATTAGAGCAGATGAGGTGAAAGGTGGAACCACAAGTGCAGTAGATTTAGCTCTCAAGCTGCTGTGTTGTTGAAAAAGAGCTAAGTCCTCGGAACCACATCTAATGTGCGGTGAGCTGAAATGTTGTAAATAACATGCACAGCTCACTCCAGCTATTTAACACTTCTGAGAAAAAAAAGACAAAGAAGAAAAAGCCACAACCCAAACCAGCTTTGGTTTGAGGTTGCCCATGGAAGCCTTACACGGTGATTTAAAGTATAGTTGTGTTGGATCTGACCTGTTTGCTACAGTAAGAAAGTAAGGTAAACAAAACCAGTTAACTCAATCTATGGCCACCACACACACTTTGATGCTCTTCAGGCCTGTAGTTCCTTAGGCTGTGCTTTGGTTTGGACTGGCGGAGTTTTTAAATACCATCATGCTGCCTGGGCTGTGATTAAGCGGTGATTTGAGTGTGGCTGTTGAAAAGCAAAAATCATGTTCTGACTTGTAATCTGAAAACAACCATTGTTCAGAAAGTGATTTTTGGATTCCTGATGCATTCCTGCTTTTCTCTTCTAAGCTTCCGCCATGCATAGCTAAGCTGATTGGTTACTCCCCCGCCTTTAGCATATTTTACTTATTTACTTCTCGGTTTTATTTAGATTTAATGCAGGTGATGTGCTTTGTCCATATGCGGCCCATTATCTGTCTCAGGTCTAGGATGGAGCTCTCTCCATTCTCATTGAGAGACCCAAATTTGCCAGGGAAATTTATCCACCTAGTGTCATTTCTAAGGCAGTGGCCCTTTTTATGATTCAAATTGCAGCTGAATAGCTATCTGACAGAGATGATGATAAAAAGGGCTAGTTACTGAAATGAAATACAGTAATAGTAAAACCATTACTTAATGTCTTGGTATTAAGTAGAGGCTTCACAAATATGCAAAGCCTCTGGAGTTCTGCAGGTAATACTGGATGCTGGAAACGGCTGAAATACAATTACGAGAGACCTAGACTCATTTGCGCAGCAGGAAATGACYGAACATAAATGTTTCTTCATAACTCTTGGATCTTATTGAGGCAATAATAGCCCTACTGGTGCTGGCTGCTGACATTAATATTCTGTGTAGGCTGGTAGACATCCTCCCCCTTCTTGAATGTTTTCCCTCTCAGTTATTAATATACAACCTGCTGCCTACCAGCTCCACCCTCACAAGGCAAATGTCTCCCCAGCTGTGATGCACACTCAGAGGGAAAAGCTGACTTATGTCTTTGCGCTTGTTGGAGGAGTGTTGTATACGGCTGTTCCCCTGCCAAGAAATTTCTTTTGAAAAGTTACATTCAGTTAGTTGAATAATATCTGAGTGTACCAAACTGGAGTTGAAAACCTAAATTTAATCACAGGACTGAAGAGGAATTCTTCAATACACCTGAACTCTTTTAAGTGAGGAAATGAGGACTAGCTCTTCTCTCTATGAACCTGTGAGGGAAAAGAAACACTGTGTTGGGGCTGGCAGGCTGTCCCCCTGCAGCCCATGGAAGTTAACGCTGGAACAGATACCCACCTGCAGCCCATGGAAGTTAACGCTGGAGCAGATATCCACCTGCAGCCCATGGAGATTAACGCTGGAGCAGGTGGATGCCCGAAGGAGGCTGTGATCCCGTGGGAAGCCCGCGCTGGAGCAGGCTCCTGGCAGGACCTGTGGCCCCATGGAGAGAGGAGCCCACGCTGGAGCAGGTTTGCTGGCAGGACTGGTGACCCCGCGGGGGACCCACGCTGGAGCAGCCTGTTCCTGAAGGACTGCACCCCCAGGAAGGGACCCACGCTGGAGCAGTTCATGAARAACTGCAGCCCATGGGAAGGACCCATGTTGGACAAGTTCGTGGAGGACTGTCTCCCATGGGAGGGACCCCACGCTGGAGCAGGGGAAGAGTGTGAGGAGTCCTCCCCCTGAGGAGGAAGGAGCGGCAGAGACAACGTGTGATGAACTGACCGCAACCCCCATTCCCTGTCCCCCTGTGCTGCTGGGGGAGAGGAGGCAGAGAATTTGGGAGTGAAGCTGAGCCCRGGAAGAAGGGGGTGGGGGGGAAGGTGGTTTAAGATTTGTTCTTATTTCTCATTATCCTACTCAGATGTTAATCGGCAATAAATTAAAATAACTTCCCCAAGTCGAGTCTGTTCTGCCCATGATGGTAATTGCTGAGTGATCTCCCTGTCCTTATCTCGACCCACGAGCATTTCGTTATATTTTCTCTCCTCTGCCCTATTGAGGAGGGGAGTGATAGAGCGGCTTGGTGGGCACCTGATGTCCAGCCGGAGTCAAACCACCACAAACACTTAAATAGTTGTACCTTTTAACAGCATCTATTTGGCTGTGCGAGTTTTTGAAAAGCTTTTATGGTGGTATGTTCAGTCTCTTTAGGTATGGCTGAGTTTTAAAGGTGTAGGAGAAGTATTTCATGCACGTATATTAGTTTTTGTTCAATTCATTTAACTCTTGGTTTCCCAGTAGGTACCACCCAGACAGCTACACTTGCAGGAAGATCTTGCTCAGTTAACATCACCCACTGATTCATATTTCCCAGGTCTCCTGAATGTCTCCCCAGGCCTGCTGTGAGAAGGTACGYGTTGCATTAATAAGCAAGTAACCCCAGCTCGGCTATCATCAAATCCTCGCTGCCGAGCTATGGAAGTCTAAGCAGCCTGTCCCCCTTTGGGGCGGGCAGTAGCTGCATAACGGCTCATCAGTAACTCTGGTGTATCAATTAGATTTTGAGACATACTCCATGGCAGTGAGGAGCATGAAATGTATTGCTCTATGGAGAACTGGTAGGAGAAGCATCGCAAAAGGGCTCTTGGGTCAGGGTGCTGGCTGAAAGAGCTGTGTTTAAAGAAACTGTCTCCAGCTGTTTGATTTATACTGTGCTCAAAGAAGCAGGGCTGTATATTTTTGTAAATAAACCCAACTGCATCAACGATGCTTTATTCCTAACTGGAGTAACCTATCGGACTCTGAGCTGGCCAACTGCCCAGATCAAGAAAGATGTCTTCCTGCGGAAGGCAAACTGGCAGATGGAGTAGAATTAGGAATTTTGATTGTTTTTTGATTTTTGTCAGCTGTGCTTAAGTGACATAGTGAAGAAGTCTGCTTTGAAGTAGTTTCATGTCTCTAAGTATTTTCAAATTTCAGAATTATTTCTGTGCAACAGTATCTTTCCAATATGGTCTTGCCAATGGAAAGTGGTAAAAATGGCATCTTCTTCCTTAAACAGTTTTGGTCCTCCTATATATTCCATGCCGTATTTCCTGATGTTAATGGCAAAATAAAGTCCCTACTTGGAGTACACCTTCATAAAAAATATTTGCTGAAGTTTTTAGTTCTGCTGCAGTAGTTTAGCTAAGAGCAACGTGGCCTTGTGAAGCATCAGAAGTAGCTCCTGTTGTAAACCAGGATGTTAGAAACACTTAGCAACCTTATCTTAATAATGACTAGCGAACACATATTCAAACATGACATTCGTATCTGAGGCTGAGGCCAATTTACAGTCCTGGGGTTGTGCAGATGTAAGTAATGCTTTGGGTTTGGCTGCAGGATGTTTATGACTGATGGTGAAGTGCCAAGGTGGTTCTCCAGTTCCAGGCTGAGTTTGCAGCTAGGAAAACAGAGCGCATTTGATTTAAAGAAGAGGGAAAGTTCCTAAATTTGTTTTTTACAGAGCTGTATTTCAGAGTGGGACCATGCTACCAGGATAGGGAGTGCTTTCTTTGCTTTGGCATAGTGCCTGGTCCTGCTCTTCTACTGTAAGCAGTGAGAGATTACCTGGCTGGATTTCAGCCACAGGTGCGTTTTGACGCTTAAGGCCAGTAAATGCTTAAGTGTCTTCTGCTCATGTGTTTGTTCTGCAGAAACACAAGAGTTGCATTTGCTGCTCCATAACTTAGGCTATGAACAATGAGGCTAGTTTTAGTTTTGAGGTATTTTTTAAGGAGTTTGTTKTTTTTTTTTTTAATTTTCTCTCTGAAGGACTTAACTGTGTCGTAAATAGGCTGTTAAGTAAAATCGTTGCTTTATCCTTTGGCAAAGAGAATTAAGCTGGTGCCTCAGTAAACATTAGGGAAAACATTTAGTGAGAAAAGACCATACATACCAAAGTAGGACACCTTGATACAGATGGCTGACTCATCAGCGTGACATATTCTGTGTTAAATACGGAAAGCTCAGTTGTYATTTGTTGTATCTCAGCAAGAGCAGGAAGAGATTTATTTTTCCTTCCAAAGATGACTTTAAACCAGACAGAGATCTTGACTTACTGTCTATGCAGGTGAAAATACTGATATGCTGTGCAGCTTCTCTCATTCCCTGTTGCAGCCAAGGGCCTCCCTTGCATATGCGTCCATGTTGTTTGGAGGTTCATGGATCACGCCAGGGCCACCTTCTTAGGCTGCGGGATGTATTTCTATTACCAGTCATCAGCTGTGTTTCTTGCCTAAGTTTTTGTTTCTAACTTCCATCTTAATTTGTGACTGGTGATAATTTAGCTGCTAATCCTTTTTTCTCTCTCTCCTCAAGGAAGACATTGGAATCCTGAAGGTCTAATCCTGGCTTCAGTGACATAGCTTATTGCTGTGAGCATCAGACTGCCTCCGGTAGCTGTGGGAGGCAGATTTTTGGGAGGTCCAAAAGGTAGGCTGTGTTTTGTAGCTAGTCCTGCAACTGCCTGCATCAGCATGGGAAAGCGATCTGACGGTCATTTGCCACACATTGCTGTTACTCTAAGCATGAGGCTTTGAGGCACACAGGTATCAATGTCCTGGCTGGAAGTTAGTTTAATGGTAGATGGATTCAAGAGAAAAGGAAAGCTTCTTCTGCCCTGTTCAAAGCTCACTTTTGCAACAACTTAGTACCTTCAAAAACCAAAAAGATGATAATGCAAAAGTAAGTGGCCATCAGCAAGACAGCAATTCATATAACTGAACAAGCAATGAAAGCACTTTTTTACACTTTATTTCCTTTTCCTTCCAGGTATAGAAAAGTATTTGGGGAAATTTTTCTTATACCAAGTTTTTCGACGCTATTTTTGTCAGGCTCACTGGCTCTCTCCTAGTGCTGCTGCCTGTCTGGGCATGCAGAGAAATGTAGTCAGCTGCTGGTTCACTCAGGAGTCAGTGAGGTTTTTGTCTAGCGAGTCCCCCTTCCCCATTCCAGGATCGCTAGAAACAAAGCCATATAACCTTTCCAGCTATATTGTGTATTTCTGGTGCTGGTTTAGCTCTTTTTGGCTTCAACAGTGAAGCCCCAAATCCCTTTTCTTCTTCCTCAATCTTGTTTTCAGGGAGAAGAAAATCCACTAACAGCTAGAAACATGAGCATGCTAGAGGTGTACTAGGCTGCTTGTAAACTTATTGTTTAAGTAATGTCCCAACAATTCAAATTATTACTTTGAGTTGAACTAAGAATGTGTAGATTTAAATAAAAAGTTCCTTGCATTTCCCCTATGAAGAGATTTCTGTTTGAATAACAGCTCTTTTGCATCAAATGTATTAATAAATGTTTGCATGGATGGTAAAGTATTAGCCAGGGAAATCTCTTCAAAAGCCATCACATAGAAATGATCTAGCAATAATATCATTTTACAATACCGAAGATAGATGTTGTTGCACAGATATAATCCAGTGTAGAATTAACCCAAAGAAAATCAATTCACATTTGGCTTGTTTTAACCCTATGGGAAAATGTTCACAGGACAATATTCTCAAGCTTTCTGCCTTGCAGTCAACAGAGGCACCTAGAATACAGGTCAAAACAGAAAAATGGCAGTGCCGGTGTGGTGCTCTGCTGCTGAGTGAGCAGTCTCACTTCTAAACTATCCCTGTTAAGAGCAAGTGCGTCCCCTCCAAAAAACATCTTCYGGAATTTTCTCCCTCTGTCATAATCAAATCCATGTTTTGTGTCTAGCAGGTCATGATGGCAACAACTGTGCAAAGAAGTTCACAGCAAGATAGTGAGACACAGTGTTCTCTAACACTTGACTCACACAAGATTTTATTCTTCAGTGTTTTCAAAGCCAACTTTAAGCGTAACAGACTAATGAGACTTGCTTCCATCCTGGTTTGACTCTTGAATGAATCCGGGAGAAGCGTAACCCAGAGATGTCTGCATGTTTAATCTGCAAATGTTTATCAATGTTTTGTGCTCCCTGGATAGAAGGTATTATGGAAGGCATTATCATTTGTGCCCAACTTAAAAACCTCCTGGTGTTCACCGTGATCACAACCTCTTGGCTGTCATCAGCAGTACAAACCATCCAGGACAAGCAGGGTACGCAACCTCTGCCAGGAGCAGAACAGACATTGCAATGCACTTGGCTGATTTCTCAGGAACAAGGCAGCTCAAAAATGCAGTTTTATCTCCTTTACAACAGTCTTTATAGAGGCTCAGAGGTGGCTGCTGCCAAATATTTCTAGATTTTTCTTCCATTTCCCCTGTCCCAGCTGCTCACACACCTTTGCTGAGTTGATATGACTGCTAGTTTATGGAATCCTTATTTTTCTCCCTGACTGACCCCACGGCTCTGTTTGCCTCACATTTACTGTTCTAAAATTACCACTCATTATATGATTCTCTTTGCATGGGTCTTCAGTCATAACGAGAGGGTGTAAACCTACCAAAAGTAATCGACATTTATTCTACACACACTTCTGAATGAACACAAGTACTCTCTAATTAGACAACAAGAATGCTGTTCTAATCACTATTTATCTTGTAAATTAAAACCCCATGGAAACATTTTCTTTGCGCCATCTGGCTTTATGTATTTTTTTAATGAGTTGATGAGTATTTATATACTTTACAAGAAACAGATAGTAAAGCGTTTGTTACATTAAGAAGTGAAATAAAGATTTTTCAAAACTGAATTTGTATAAAATTCACTGCATTAAACATTTTAAATTTTGCCAAAATACCAGTGACGGCTTTTGTGGGGGCTTCATGGTACTTACTCACTCAACGAACATCTGTTAAGAAAGCTGCTAATTTTTCCTAGTGATACTGGTTGAACTGGACCCCTTTGTAGAAATGAAAGAAATCATCATTATAAACAGCATCTTAACTGATACTTTTGTCCTTATGATTTCAGTACTATCATTGTAATATTAAAAGAACCAGTAGAGATTCTTGCTACTGAACAATATCACTCAGATACAAGGAGGAAGGTGCTATTACAATACAAAGATTTCAGGAATTAGCAATCATTTGAACTCTGCAGGAGATGAGTAAATGAGAGGATCTGGAAATACTTGAAATAAAGAAAAGCCTTTTTGAAATGAGCAAATGTGAATAACACCTTTGCATGTCTGCCTTTGGTCTTCCTAAAATGCCTGTCACTCTGTCTCTAAAAAAMCACAATTTATTGGTTTTGTATATACAAAAATTAAAAGCAGCACTAAATTTTTAACTCAAAGCCCCTTGAAGTTAAATCTTATTACTAACTTAGTGGCTGCATCTGGTTTTATACGAGCTAGGTCTTAACAGCTRGTGCTACGCCACTGAAAGCAGTAATTCTTCATCATTTTGGGAAGCCTAAAAATCATCCTTAAATCCTCCCAAGGATAAGTTTAAAAAGAGGCTTACTGGAAAAGATATATTGGCAAATTTTGATTTTGTAAACTGATAATTTAAATTATGTCTAACTTTTGGGCATGCTGTCAAAGCAAGGGTTTGTTGTATGGACAGAGAGAGACATATCAGTAAGTGCTTTTTTCTCAGAAAAATTTGCTGCTAGTRTTGGAAGTTCATTCCTAAAACCAACAAGAAAATCCCAGCTGGTCTGCACTGGTTAGTGAAGGATTTATTTAGTAACCAGAACAACAGTATGAGTAAAACAGGTGGAGCTGAAACCGAAAGAGAGAATATTACGTGACCGCTGTGTACTAGACACAATTCCTACAGTTGGTTATCACTGACTCTGGTTTCTTCCCAGTTACGGTATCACGTTAGTCCGCTTAGTTCTCTTGTCCTGTATCTCTTACCTCCTCCTCCTCTTGTCACTCTGTACCTTTCAGCATCTGGATTCTTACCAGAAATGAAAATCCTGTTCTTAGAGATCACACTGATCATATTGGATAGAACAAATCTCAAGACAGTTTGTTCCTTCCAGTCGCTTTCTGGCATTTATGTCTACTCTAGTGCTCAAGCAGCACGTTTGTAATCAGCATGGTTTTAAAGACGGTTTGGCCTTAAGAAATTCCTGTCTCGCTTTGCTCCTGGCCATTGGGTTTCCATATTTTGCACTCTAGCTCAGTGCTTCTTCAGTAATAATAYGGTGCCTATTTGTGAGGCTGCCCTGTCAACAGATCCCTGAAATGACACAGGTTAAACGTGACCTTTTTTTTGACTGTTGTTTTTAAGTTAGATCCTTACAGAGATTCAGGCCACAGCTCCACGTGACGCTTGTTTTTAGTGGCATAATTGGGAGTGGCAAACTTTCACTGGGACGGAATGAAAGACACAGGCAGGAACGTAAACAAGCTTGACTGGTGAAACCGCCGGATGGTGAAGCTGTACCAGAGTCAACAGCCGCCTTCTAGARAACGATTCCTGTATTCTTGCTGTCAACTTCAAAACATGCACATGGTACTAATCGAATTGTCCTTTAAGAGAAATATCTGCCCAGCAGTATCTTGTTATGATGCTGTGACAGCAGCACTACAATTCATCCACTACATCTTAAATTTCAGAGCCTGGCACGTCTGTTAGGTTGAGACTTCTAAAGTTTTTGCTTTAACCAGCTGTTATGTCATGCTTGTGATGTTCAAGTTACAAGACATTTGTCAATAGCTAATGGCATGCGACCTCCTGCCTCAGGTGTTAAATAGTTACTTTTTGCTTGACCTGCTGTCCCAACAGATATTTGTGCTCAGTTTGCCAATCACTTTTTCTGCTGACATCACTGAGGTAAGCCCTGCTCYCATGGTGAGGTAAATCATGGCAACTGCAACTAGCACAACACAAAATAAGAGTCCAAGATTCATGCCTTTGCTATTTTCCCTTTTATTTCAACTTCCCAGTGGGCTAGCAGCGGTTCAAAAAACCTGGCTACTTTTGAAGTCTACTGTATTTAGTAAAGATAACTTAGACTCATCAGCAACTGTTAACAGAAATTCTGCCAGATATGGGCTTAATAATAAATAAGGATGCGTTACAAGGTCAATTTACTACAAGCCAAACAAAATTATTTATAGGCTACAGCCCACGCTTTTGCACTATTACTTCTTAGCAGAATGTTTAAAGGACTTAGGGCCTCAGCTCTCAGGCTGGATGCCACTGGCATTGGGATGGGGGCAGGAAGGGGAGTCTGTACCCAGTGGGATGCCCAGTGACAACCCAAATGACACGATGCACTCATTGCACCAGCCAGTGACAAACCACAGTATTGGGGGTTACAGCCTTCTGAACTCCTGATAAAGCCACATATGACTCAGAAATATTTTTTCAAATACAGCTTGGTTCTGTAAAAGAAATTGCAGGTAATAAGGTTATGACACAGTACATTAGGATCTCGTAGGTGGAGATCCAACAAGCCGAGCGGTCCCTGCTAACACACCAGCTCTCAGTCATGCAGAAGGGATCAACGCCAATGAAATCGCATGCTGGAATGTGTCTGGTTTGCTATCCTATTCACTCAAATTTTGGTTTTGTCTATCAGCGTTGCACTGGTGTAAAAAAATTTTAATTGGCTCAAAATTCAATTATATGCATTCTTAATTTGATTCACACTGAGCTTACTAGTTTAGGTTCATTAGATAAAGAATCAGAACTGAAATTAGTAATGAAAAAATATATTTGTTCGAAATTACACCATTCAATTTATGCAATCACCTGAGTTTCTAAGTCAGAAAAGTGACTGTCAAATATAAGGAACTTCATAGTATACCTCATCCTAATGAAAATGAAATTGATCAACAAAATTAAGAATTCTTATTAACCTACAAGTGATTCTAATTGGATCACTTTTGTAATAAAAAACAGAAAAGTGGGCAAATCAATAATATAATTAGCTACTACTTTTAAAAAGTGATTTTCACAAAACTGAAAGTAACCATGAGTCCTTTGAGGCCCTTGAGAAAAGGACCCAAACCAAAAAAATATAGATCATTGCAGTTGCTAATGAACATTCAATCAGTTAACCCTTAAAATGCAATCATGACAAAACACAAACGTAGTTAAAATGCCCTACTAGTGTAGTGGGAAAGTGAAAATAAATTTAACAGCCTGAACAGTGCATTGTATTGATCAGAAAGGAGAAGATAATATTGCTTTGTTAATTAAATCTAGGAGTTAAAGAAAATGTAAGTGATGATGAGAAATTTTTGCCAACAGAAAGAACCAGGGGATTGAATGTAGGTGCAAGGTGAATTCTAGCAATGATATTACTAAAGAGAAATGTAAGAACTGTTAACAGTGCTTTAAAAAATGTGTTCAATAAATAGCTTTGTGTCCTGGGGAAATAGGTAAATATTATCATACAGGACAAAGATTAAGTACTTTCCATTAGCAGTGTACTTTAAGAGAAATTTAAAGAGCAGTAGTAMATCTAGGTAATTTATATCAGTAAGCCAGGATAACTTGCAAACAGGTTTTTAAAACAGCTTTTTGGAACCTCTTTTTGATCTCTAATTATGACTCAATAAACCTTGGGAGTTCCAAAGAACAGGAAGAAAGTTAATATACTGACTATGTTAAAAGAAGGTAAGAGGGGTGACCAGGTTAATTACATGCCTGTTATCTGGATTGTAACCCTCAGCAAAATGTGTGAGTGACTCATATAGGACTAAATTAATAAAGATTTTAGTATAATTACTASTCAGAAAAAACATTTCCAGAAAACAGATCTTGTAATGCTATTGTGGTATCTCTTCTTTATGCAAATGCTTATTTGATAAAAGTAACWGTGATGTTATATCCTTAAGCTTTGGTTTGGCATTTGACCTGGTACAGCAAAACATTTTCATTAAAAAAACTAGAAAGACAAAAAAAAAAAATCAGAATGTCACACAGTAAGTAGACTGTGAGTAATTGGCAGGCTTCAAAACACAGAAGAGGAAGGATCAGCAAACACTTGTGTGAGCAATTCAGATCCGCGGGGGATCAGTTTTGTCCGTCTGCTATTATTTTTTATAAGTGATCTCGAATTATCACCGAGTCACATTAGCAGATGATGCAAGAATTGGGGGTGTGGGAAACAATGGAGGCTAAAGTCACGAAGTGACTCGGTGCTCTTGGTAAACAAGGTGCACCTAAAAAAACCCAAATGTATATAAAATATGTTTATATATGTAGTTATATATTTTCTTTGTAACTGAGATATGTATTACACATATTTCATACATTTTATCTAAAATATGTATGTATGTCTCTATGTATCTCAATATGGCCAAATGCAATATCCTAACTGTGGACTAAAAACGTGTAGGCCATCCTCGCATTGTAACTCCCTCTATTTTGCAATAAAATACTCTACTTGGAAACATATATGKGATTTAGCCTTGAAAAGTAGTTTTTTGAGTTTTTGGTGTGCCACATTCGAAAAGAGCTAAAGGTTTGAAAAGATGCTCATTGACAGCAGAGCCCAGGGACTCCATCTCCTCAGATCTGAAGTCAAGACTGTTCAGAACTCACCTGAGCTGAGCTGGTGAGTATATATATACGTRTATATATATACGGAGATATATTTCTGGGGGGCTGCACTAGCAATCGGAAACGGTCTTGTGGCTAAAAATGAAATTAAGCAGACCTAAGGTTGTAAACACGGCATTTTTTATGAAAAAAAAGCATCAATTTAAGAGAGTGCAGTCCCCAGCCCCTGGGTTACGGCTGGGCGCCGAGCGCTGGGTTAACCCGCCTCCTCAGACCCGGGTAACGGTCACTAACGGCCGCCGCCGCTTCGCGCTCCCCGCGCGCCCCGGCCCCGGCTCCGCCCCCTGCTCCGCGGGGGGCCCCTCCCGCCCGCGGCCCTTTCCGGTGCCCCTCCCGCCCGGCCCTGCCACATCCTCCGCTGACATCAGCCCGCGCCGCCATATTGGAGGAGAAGCCGCCTCCGCCAGCTCGGCCGCCGGAGGGGGGGGGACGCCGGCTCCCGCTGCCTCCGTGTATCCCGCCGCGGCCGATCCCCGCTCCTCATGACTCCCCCCAGCCAGCCGCTGGCCCGGTGCGGGTAGGGCGGAGGCGGGAGCGGCTCCCGTCCGTTCTCCTTCCCTCTTCCCGAGCTGTCGCCGAGCCCCTCTCCCCGCGGAGGGCCTCTGCCCTCCCGCCGCCTCCAACCATGACTTCCCTGACCCAGCGCAGCTCCGGCCTGGTGCAGCGCCGGACCGAAGCCTCCCGCAGCGCCGCCGCCGACAAGGAGCGGGGAGCGGGGGGCGGCCCGGAGGATGAAGGCCGCCGGGACGAGTCCGGCGACGACGAGAAGGGCGACTCCAAGGAAACGCGGCTCACCCTCATGGAGGAGGTGCTGCTCCTGGGCCTCAAGGACCGTGAGGTGCGGCCGCGGCCGTGGCGGCGGGGCTGGGCAGGGGGTGGCTGGGGAGGCTCGGTGGTGCTGGGGGGGGCCGGTAACGGGGTGCCTGAGGGGATACCGGTTATTCGGGCGCTTATGGAGGGCGTTGATGGGGAAGGGGAGCCTAAGCGGTGCTAGGGTGTGGGTGGGATGGGGGCAAGGGTGAGTGTGGGGCAGAGGCGTTGCTGGGGACGGGGACTGAGATGTTACTGGGGGTAGGGCCGCATGCTGGGCCAGGCTCGGTGTTTTGGAGGAGGTGGGAAAGGTGCTTGGATTTTGGGGAGGGGAGCCTGGCAGAGAGTTTGGATTGCCCTTTGGATGCGGGGTTCGCAGAGGGGCTCTCATATTTGTAGCGTCTTAAGTAAGGCACTATAGGGGTTGGGTCAAGACGGGGACCTGGAGATGAGGGCCACGGTCTCTAGTCAGTGTTGGTGGTTGACTTGGAGGCCTGGGTAGACCTGTGATATTTATAATCCTTCTCCTACAATTTACCTATGGCTATAATCTGGAAGATTTATCTACTGCTATGTATTTTGTCAGACACAACTCAATGGTACTTACGGGGTTTTCAGGTGCTCTAGGATGTTTAGCACCCCTTTCTACTAAGACTTTCCAGACATGTAAAAAATATCTTAAAGTTGCTGGAGTTATATATGACAGAAATAGGCCTTGGGTAACGCGAAGTGCGTCAAAATGAGGAAATGGCATTGTTACATAAGTCTGTGTTTTTACTGAATTTATAGCTTAATTGTTTGTCATGATACTGTGAATAACAGTCATTGAGGAAGGTGTACTTCTAGGAGTGTGTTGGATTTTTGTTTCATTTGAAAGAGTTGATCAATGTAAAATGCATGCACACTGCAGAAAGTYAGTCCTGTCAGGGAAACAGTTTAATTTGATGCGGTGTGTGGTGAAGCATAATACGCCTTTATTTTAGTTATGAGTTATAATATAGATTTAATTAAGCAACCTGTTTTTTTTTTTTTTGTGGTAAGTAAATTAATGATGCCAGCTCATTGATTTGGGTGGCAGTCTCTTAAAACTGTGCATGTTCATGAGGATAGAATAATTGGGGAGGGAAGCTGATAAGTTATATGTTCTTTGACCRTGCATTGCATCTAAAATAAATTTGTTGGTTGATAATGAATAGGTTAAAGAGTAGTTTTCCTGGTTAACATTGTTTTTTTAATGCGTGTGGGTATATCTCTGTATATACCTGCTACAATAACATATTTTATTTCTCTCTCAGATTGTGTATTTTAGGCCATATTCTTGTAATCTCATTTTTTCAGATGGACCTTCCCATGGCATCCTGATAAACTCAGTAGATTTTCACAGTGATGTGTGCTTCCACCTGTTGAAGACTTGTGCATATGCACATTTCTCTTTCTACTTGTGGAAAAGCAAGTTAGGTGTGACAAGACAGATATCTGGCAGGGTTGCCTGGGAGGTCTTGCCTTGAGGAAGGTGGGATAAACCGGGTGATCTGTCAGCTCTTTTTTTTCCAGGATTGTGTGCTAAATCTGCTAATTTGTGGGCCTTAGGCTGTAAAGATTTCAAGGTAGGGAGCATTCTGTCTGCCTAGAAAGAATATATGGTGTAAGTCTTCCTAGTATATGAAAAGTTAATAGTTAACAGTGGGCCTAAAAATCCAGCTTTGCACCTGTGTGCATCAAAATTATAAATCATCTAACTTTGCTGAGTGCAGCAGTGGCACACACTGCAGATAATCTAGTATTCCTTTGTATGGAAAAAGGAACTGAGTGATTACAGTGGCACGGATATCCATAACTCCCTTGGGATTTTGCAGTTGAGACATCAGGCAAAAAGAATGATAATGTCATCTCTAGGGTGGGGGGCTTATGTGCAGAAACTGTAGCAAACACTATTTCTGAGCTTTGTTAGACATGAATCACTAGGGTTTATATTTAAGGTTTGGGTCTGCTTGTACCCCTATGTACAAGCTACACTATGTACACTGCTTTGTCTTCATGTTTTTTTTCCTTTTAAAACTGGAAATAAAACTATAGACTTATTTTCAAAGATTTTTTTTTTTTTTGGTTCTCTATTGTTCTAATGATAAGTAAGCAAAACTTACTTACTTTACACATCTGGAAGTGCTTTTTTAAAGTTTTTACTTCCAATAGAATTGATTTCCCATGACATTTGTGAGAGACTTTCTTATGACAGCAAACAGAGAAAAGCAATATAGGGTCTGTAAAGTATAATTGTATAACTACACAGAGTGTAAGGGAAAGGCAAAGGCAGGTGTGTGAGCTATATGCTCAATTGAAAGCCAGTACATTTAAAGCTGAGAACATCCTTCCTGTTTATTCTAACAGGATAAAATAATTTAATGTTGAGTTTAAAATAAAGAAATAGAAAATATACAAAAAAATAGTCTGAGTTGGCCAAAATACGTGTTTCCTTAAAAATAGCTTCTCCCTCAGAAAAGTCACCAATGATTGCATTGGTAACTTAGCTTTCAGTTTCTGGGGTAATTTTTTTTCTAATGTTAAACACTGGTGAATAGGGCGTAACACCTTGTAAATTGTATACAAMATGCTTCACGTGTAAGGTGCTACTATTTATAAATTGTAAGTGTAGATGACAGAGCTTTTACTCTTAGGAGAGAGTTTTTCTGGAAGGTTCAGGCAGTGATGGATTGATGAGTTCAATGTTTCTAGGAGATGGTTAGATATTTATGTGAATCCTACTTTCAGGATAGTGTGATGATTTTAACAACCACAGCAAAATTTTCGAGTTGTTGCCTGGTTGTTGCTGCAGTATGCATTCAGTGATGGGAATGTCTGGCTGCCCTAAAACAAATGCAGGATGCCCCAATCCTATTCTTAATGCTTGAACACAATTAACTGCATTTGCACATGCTTCCTGGACATGGCCTTCCCTCACACCTCTCCCCCCTCCCCCTCCCCCCCCGTTTGGCCTAATTAAATTGGCTGTATGTGTACTGGTTGCTGTTTTCCCCCAATCGTTCCTCTTCTGTTTGTATCTTCTGTGTATACATAACTATCTCTGTATTCTAAAGTCAAGATTATAAGGGATATGTGCTGAAATATGTGCATGCTTGCATAACACGACAGATACGATGTCCTTGGAGGAGTAGGTAATACACTGGAACAAAATACATTACTAGAATTCTTTGTGGAGCATCACAAGAACACCTACACTTATTTGGAAACCCTTCAAAACATGACTGGGAAAGGGAGTCATGTTCATCCATTTAGAGTAGAGCAATAGCCTGTTGCTATAGGAATAAAAAATACTCACTGAAATAAAATACTTTGCTGTGTTAGGTTAAAAATAGCATTGCGGTAGGATAGGTCAAAGCCACAGCAAAAGAGATATTATTCTGTAGAACTACTGAAGCATCTGAGGTCATCACTCCCAAAAGAAGGGAGAGATAAATATTAAAAGTTAGCTTATTTAAAAACGACAGCTAAGAGATGAGTACAGGCCAGTTTGTTCATTAGAGTTCTTCCAGACATCTTGTAACTCATAGAAAACTGAGATGTTGCTAGGTGGCTGTGCTCTGTAAGTGTTGTTCCATTTAAGTTCATTTAAGTTTTTGTACATCTAGCGCTTTTTTGTTTTGTTTTGTTTTTTTTTCCTCCTTTTTGGGGTTCTCTCTTGGTACACGGTGGGAATCTATTAAAATACAGCAATGCACACAGCTGCTCCTGTCATCTATACAATGTGCTACAATTAAACAAATTGAAGCAGCTATAGAGACATATTTATTTGATCTGTAATTAATTCCGTATTTGCTGAAAGAAAATGCATGTAAAGTGTGCTGAAATAATTGTCATGTACTGCGGTCTACTGCAACAGTAAATATTTCTGGTTTTATTTACCCTTTCTTTATTTGTGAGAGTGAAGTAATGTTAAATCACTTTGTTAGGTACAGAAATTATCTTGGATCTTTGCTACTCATGTTTGGCCTTCAGAAGCTTCATTTATTGCTGAAAATTTAGTGTTGCAGCATAGCTTTTTGTCCAAATAGTTCATGTGGAGGTCTCCAGCTTATGGTATTTTTTGTTGTATTGAAGTAAGTTATTAGGGAGCTAGCTTGCCTGCTTCAGATGTGCTGTTTTGTGTTGATCATATTGGTGCTAAAATGTAGTTTCTTTATTCTTCTTACAAATATGAGTGTTTGGATTTGTTAGTTAATTTTATATTTTAATCCTAAAGAGATTTTTCTGAAAGGTGAAATAGGAATTTTGAAAACATATAAAATGTGGGTGGCATTTTCCCTGATWTTAACATTTGGCTTTGTGAAATTTGTCTTATGATGCAGAAGTCTGGGGTTTTTTGCCTGTGTAACAAGTGATCAAGCTTTGAAAAGTCATCTTCATACCTTTTTAGTCTTTTTTTTTTTYCCCCCCCTCATTAAAAAAGTTTCAGCAACAGCCTGAATGTCAACTCAAAAGCTCCTAAGTTTTGCTGGAAAATTTCTGAGACAAATGAGTGAAACATGAAGAGGTGTCTACTGGGAATACGCATTTCAGTTGAAGAAAGATGTATGAATGTGTTGAAACCTTGACAAAGACGTGCTTTTTCTAAAATATTCAGGCCTAATAACAACAAAGTGTGTAATGTCTGTGGTGAAAAATTCTTTCTTTCATAGTTGTCTACCTTTTTGGTCCCTTTTTTCTTTCATGTCCATACATAAATTACAGGCTAGCAGAAGATAGGAGGTGTGGGAGGAGGAGTGCCCCAATTCTGTGTGCTACAAGATGCAGTAAAGTGCATCTTTACTGTGCTGCTGAGTAAATCTTGCTTTTGGGCCCTTTGGAGGACACGCTGATTTGGAAGCAGCATTTTGGATGCAAGTTGACTTTATGTGTTGAAATGGTGTTTATATTTCATGGTTCTGCATGCAGGTAGTGTGGTTATCCCCGCTCTTATAGCATGGCTGATCTGTAATCTGTATTATTTATTCATGGATAACTTCRAGTGTAGTATAGTCCCTTCCTTCATGTCAAGCTGTCTAGTGTAAGGCAAAGACAAAAACGTTGTCAAAGCCTTTCTAGTGATGCTTCTCACTTTTTCGAAGTGCTCTTAAAAAACAAAGCTGTAATTCTTCTTCCTCTCCCTATAGCAAGCTGTTTGTATTAAAAAATTTGCATGAAGTATATATAAGAAAGTATTGCTGTTAATTGCTAGAAGGGAAGTAATCATGGAACTGAAAACTAACATTTTATATTAAAGAAAAAGTRGTATTATTTCAGGTGTTCTTTGATCCTAAAGAAGTTCAAGTACAGCAGCATTTATCTCAATTAGTTAAGCTGCATGTAACGGGCCGTCTTTGCAAGGCTAAGTGTTGCAGACAGTATTCAAGAATGACTTTCTTACTCACAGAGCAAATAATGACTACAGCACATATTCATTTCCGTGTTGCATTTCTGTGGGACGGGGAAGCTAGTCTGGAGTAAATGTGTGGCTCAGTTTCCTCTGCATAGACAACATTCTCAATCTGTTTTCTCATAACTTTCAGTGAAGAAAGAAAAAAATAATGGTCAACTTACCATGTGCCACTTTTAACTGGGTTTTTCCCGGCTTGCAAACAGGTCTTAGATCAATTTCAGTAATTTATTTTCTTTCAGAAATATTCATAAAACGTTACTGCAGAATGATTTCACATATACTTTTCAAACATAAAGTTTACAAYGTTACACATAAAATAATGCACCACTGTTCTCTTTCTCTAAGTGCACTGTTGTTGTGGTTTAACCCCAGCCAGCAACTAAACACCACGCAGCCACTCGCTCACCCCCCCCTCTGGTAGGATGGGGGAGAGAATCGGGAGGGCACACGAGGGGAAACCCGCGGGTTGAGGTAAAAACAGTTTAATAATGGAAATAAACCAAAGTACAACAGTGATAATAGCAATGATAACAACAACAATAACAGAATATACAAAGCACAATGCAGCTGCTCACCCCCACGTGTTCTGAACGAACTCGTGTATGCCGAACACATCAGAAACACCCCCCACCCCCACCCCCTAGTTCTATACTGAGCAGGATGTCACATGGTATGGAATACCCCATTGGCCAGCTGGGCCAACTGCCCCAGCTATGCTCCCCCCCCCCCAGCTCCCCCTGCACCTGGCAGAGCATGGGAGGCTGAAAAGTCCTGGTGCAAGCAGCACCCAGCAACAACCAAAGCATCAATGGGCCATCAACATTCCTTTCATTCCCAGCTACTGGGAAGAKAGTTGACTCTGTCCCAGCCAGAACCGGGACAATATCCACCCCTTATTCTGTATCATCTACGTCATGCCCAGGTCTCACATTTTCCGATACATCCCAGTTAATCATCACCACTTTTCCTGTCTTTTGAGATATACGCACAGATATCATTCCCTTAGTCTATGGGCCATCTCTCTGAAATGTCCATTGAATTCATTTAGTCCATGACTTAGGGCTCCATCTGTCATAACAGTCTTTCAGGCCAGGGGGGATGGTGTGTGGTGTTGGATTGTTGCATCCTGAAGCCAGTTCTGGTTTCATTATCGCTGCGCTCCTCTGGTTCTATCATCCGGTTTCATCAGAGTTCATTCTTCTTTAACCGGGATGATTCTTACTGCAATACCATTGATATGACATACAGCATTATATAGCAATTAGCATTAGACACCTCAATTCATGGGCTGTTTTCACCCAAAATCAAATCCCCTTGAGGTACACATTGGACTTCCCCATCCTTTYGCATTACCCACCAAATGCACCCGGGCCCTTGAGCAAAAGCAATCCCACGAATGGATTTTCCCTTGCCCGAGGCAGGGGTAACCCAGACTGTCTTCCCCAGCATATTCCTTACGTGCACTACAGGGACTTTATCCCCCTCTACAGTACGTGAGGGTTTTGATTGGGCAGGGCCAGCTCAAGTGACAGATCCCCTGGTATTGACT
>JASVER010000077.1:2822136-2856587 GCA_030449065.1 Oceanodroma leucorhoa
GGGTGCCAGGAGGAGCTGTGCTCCAGTACCAACCACTTCCGAAGCAGCTCAAACCCCTTCATATGCTGCCAATATCTCTTTCTCAGTTGGAGTATAGCGGGCCTCGGATCCTCTGTATCCCTGACTCCAAAACCCTAAGGGTCGACCTCGAGTCTCCCCTAGTGCTTTCTGCCAGAGGCTCCAGGTAGGGCCATTCTCCCYGGCTGCAGTGTAGAGCACGTTCTTTACATCTTRTYCTGCCCGGACTGGCCCAAGGGCTAGTGCCTGAATTGTCTCCCGTTTAATTTGTTCAAAAGCTTGTCRTTGCTCAGGGCCCCACTTGAAACCGTTCTTCTTCCTGGTTACTTGATAGAGAGGGCTCACAATCGGRCTGTAATCTGGAATATGCTTTTTTCCAAAAGCCCACCACGCTTAAGAAGGCTTGTGTTTCCTTTTTGCTAGTCAGTGGAAACATGGCTGTTATTTTATTGATCACATCCAYTGGGATCTGATGACATCCMTCTTGCCATTTTATTCCTAAAAACTGGATCTCCTGTGCAGGCCCTTTGACCTTACTTTGTTTTATTGCAAAACCAGCCTTCAACAAGATTTGGATTGTTCTCTCCCCTTTCCCGAAAACTGCTTCTGCTGTGTTGCCCCACACGATGATGTCATCAATGTATTGCAGGTGTTCTGGAGCCTCACCCTGTTCCMGTGCGGTGTGGATCAGTCCATGGCAAGTGGTGGGGCTGTGTTTCCACCCCTGGGGCAGTCGATTCCAGGTGTAGTGGACGCCCCTCCAAGTGAAAGCAAACTCTCTGCTGCCAAAGAGATTGAGAAGAATGTGTTAGCGATATCAGTTGTGGCGTACCACTTGGCTGCCTTTGACTCCAGTTCATATTGAAGTTCTAGCATGTCCGGCACGGCAGCACTCAATGGTGGCGTGACTTCGTTCAGGCCATGATAGTCCACTGTTARTCTCCACTCTTCCATTAGACTTTCGCACTGGCCATATGGGACTGTTAAAGGGTGAGCGAGTCTTGCTGATCACTCCTTGGCTCTCCAGTTGACGAATCAGCTTATGGATGGGAAGCAGGGAGTCTCGGTTGGTGCGATATTGCCGCCGGTGCACTGTCATGGTAGAGATCAGCACCCRTTGTTCTTCGACCCTCAGCAACCCCACAGCAGAAGGGTCCTCTGAGAGACCAGGCAARGTRGRCAGCTGTTTAATTTCCTCCGTCTMCAAGGCAGCTATACCAAAAGCCCACCGGTACCCCTTTGGGTCCCTGAAATACCCTCTCCTGAGGTAGTCTATGCCAAGGATGCACGGGGCCTCTGGGCCAGTCACAATGGGGTGCTTTTGCCACTCGTTCCCACTTAGGCTCACTTCAGCCTCCGATACGGTCAGCTCTTGGGATCCCCCTGTCACTCCAGAAGTACAGATGGGTTCTGCCCCTTTAAAGCTTGATGGCATCAGGGTACACTGTGCACCCGTGTCTACAAGAGCCTTATACTCCTGTGGGTCTGATGTGCCAGGCCATCRAACCCACACAGTCCRGTAAACCCRGTTGTCCCTTTCCTCCACCTGGCCAGAGKCARGGCYCCTCTAGTCCTGCTCATCGTATWCACTGCCCACTTCTTCTAAGTATGAATCAGAAGTCCCTTTATTAAGATCGGAAGTGGAATCAGCCCTTCTSCTCYRCCTGGGGAGCTGCTCACTGGAAACYGGAGCAGCMGTTTTYCTGGAAGAACCCCMTTTTGTGRTTGTTTTTCCCTGCAACTCRYGTACCCSTGCCTCTAGGGTCGAGGTAGGTTTTCCATCCCAYTTCCTCATGTCCCCTCCGTGGTCAYGCAGGTARAACCACAGGGTGCCCTGGGGTGTGTACCCACGATTTCTCCTCTCTTGACTGGAGGGACACTTACTCCGAATGGCTGAGATACTGGCCCGTGCAGGTGGGGAGCAGGACATATCCTCTTTGAGTTGCTGGACCTCCCGAGACAGTTTCTCCACCGCAGAGACGCAGGCCCATAGGGAGGAAGAGAGACTTTCTTTGTGTTGCCGGAGTTGGCCAGCCAATTCATCCACCGTTTGCTCCTCTCAGTCATCCCAGCTACTGGGAAGAAAGTTAACTCTGTCCCAGCCAGAACCAGGAAAATTGTACGTAATCCTGGATGAGTAGGAGCACAAAAGTGTGTGGTGCTGTGACTATGCTGTTAGTTTGAGTGCAAACCAGTATTATGCATGCCAAGTCTTTCCCATCTCCCCCCCAGTATATCCTATACTAAAGTACTGCATTTCAACCCTTTTTTTTTTTTAATCCTTTTTYTTACCCTGTTTGTGATGGACCATTAAGGTAATAAAATAGTATGCCTTGTAAGSTAGATCTTTATAATTGGAGAGGTGTTACTCTCATACCTCTTCTATTATTTGTGTATGTTACAGGATTTATTCATCACACTGGGAAATTAGTCTGTTGGGCTTTTTGCATATCTTTCTGTTGCTGATACTCTTTTAAGCACTTGTAAGCTACTTTTTGCTATACACTTTCTAGTCATCTGCATTTATGGTCTTACTAGATAACATTCATGTGGTTGTATTATTTGCAGAGTCCTGAACTGCCAGGCCAGTGTCTTTTGTACATGGGCTGTACTGTGAGGTTTCTGTTTAGCCAATCATTCTTGTACAGCACAGCACATTGCTCTTCCATTTTTKACTTCAGTAGGCACTTGATTTTACTTTGGCACTTCCACATTTGACACGAGAGAAGCATTCCTTATATATTATGTTGCCATTTCAGTATGTCTTCTGCATTGCACAGTGGAGAAGGCAGGTATAAGATTTATTGGCTAGGTTGAGGTAAATGCCAGGTGGATGCGCAATGCATAGTAATTACTTAGGAAGCACTAATTACAACTACTTTGCCTGTGCTGGATATTTAAATGGGAGTTCTGCTTTAGCAGCACCTGCAGTCTGTGGCTGAGACTTTCAGTTTATGGTTAATACATCTTAAGTACTAAATGGAAGAACCTGTTGCTTTTAATGCGAGAACAGTGCAATGAGTGGAACTTTTTTATCTCATAAAAATGTTGACATGGCATTATTATGAGGTAGTCTGTTTCTTGAAAATTGTTTGCACCTTGCTAAGTTAAACAAGTGAGAGACCGGTTTGGAAAAGAATAAATTGAAAGGAAATTAGGGGACGTTTAGACAAAGAAGAGAGGAATCCCTGTTCCTTATGTAAACTTTTTTTTTTTAAACACCCAAAACATGATTCTGGAAATCCACCCACATTAATGACCAGATGCAAATCCCTTAAAATGAAACATTGTACAGCTCCCCAGTTTAAATAATACAGTGCTTTAAATTGTGACCACTGTAGAAGAAAAGGTGTAAGAGAGGGATAGCTGTTGTATTTGGGGGCAGATACAGTATATTTATAAGCCTGGAGGGGGGAATTGTAGTTTTAATGTGGCCTAGTTAGACTAAGTTAGTGAAACTTCCACCTATTATTTAGTCAGCCAACATTAGACCTGCTTTGTCTGTATTACAAGGACATACCAGATTTAGGTTTTTCATACTATTTTTAAGAGAAGTGTACTGGACCTGGCTGGGATAGAGGTAGTTTTCTTCATAGCAGCCAGTATGGTGCTATGTTTTCAATTTTTTTGACCAACACAGTGTTGATAACACAGAACAGTGTTGCTAACACACCCATGTTTTATCTGTTGCTGAACAGTGTTTGCTCAGTGTCAGGGCTGCCTCTGTTTCTCACTCTGCCCATCCCCCAGTGAGTAAGTTGAGGTGCAGAAGAGGCTGAGAGGAGGGACAGCCTGGACAGCTGATCCCACTGACCAGAGGGGTATTCTGTGCTGTATAATGTCGTGGTCAGCAATAAAAAGGGAGGGGGTGGGGAGATAGGTAGGTGGTCATTGCTCAGGGACTGGCTGGGCATCAGTTTATTTGTGGGAGGTGGCGAGTGAGTGTTCTGCATCACTTAATTTTGTTTTGTTTTTTCACTTTTGCTCTTCCTGTTCTCTCCCCCCAACCCGCTGAGGGGTTTTGGGGGAGCGGTTATGTGAGACTTAGCTGCCAGCTAGGGTCAGCCCACCACTAGGAGACACTAAATGTGTGCAAGGTTTGTGTGGTAAGCTTCTGGTTGTTAGATCTAGGCAGGATGTGAGCTATTTTTCTGATGCTTCTATATTTGCTTACTGCTGTGGGAAGACTTGTTTTTTTGAGTGAAATATGTGATGTGGAGGATTTAAGCACCAGTTCTAATTAAACGTTTCTTTCAAATAAATGTCAGATTTTATGCTCAGTGACAATAGCTGGTAGTGTAGAAATCAATTTGCAGGTTATGGAACAAATGTAATTACATCTTTATTTTGCACAAAATAYGGAGAATAGAGATTGGACCGTGATAGAAAAGTGGCTTTGAGAGAGGCATGCAAATATTTCAAGTCATTACCTGTGTGTGTATATGCTTAATCATGCTGAAAGTTAGGCTTTTAAGTTTGTCTTTTCATTCGTAAATGAACAGTCAGGCTCTTAAGTGTTGATTTGTTCAGGTTATGGGTTCGGCAGTGTGCATGYGGTGGTTSCCTCCTCTTCAGCAAAGTTACAATTTTTTATTATCTTCGTTTCAGTGAAGAGAGGTGTCTATGTAATGTATGCRCGTGTAAGTGCTTGAAAAGCTGGGCAATATCAGTTGGCTTTAGTGCTTTCAGTAGTCGACATCAGTTACTGTTTGTTATTTATTCCTAAATGCAGTGGCAGGTTAATCAAATACCTGACAAGTTTCTTGTCAACAATACTGTGTTTTGTAGAATATGTATGCTTGCTTTCCTAAAGTATTTCTAGTGTTTGGCTGTCAGAACATTTCAGAKATTTTCCTCACAAACTTATCTTCTACTTATAACTAGGCTACAATTTATGTTCCAGTAAAATGGCTAATGATTTCATTTGCATCAAAAGAGGAAATCAAGAGAGACCGCAGTSAGATGTCAAAGTCCCCGCATTGTAGTAGTCCAATAATAGACACTTCTGCACTCTGGCTTGCTTTTCTGTTTTAAACAGATACTAATTTTCAAAAGTTCTGTAGGTCAGAATGTATCATTAGATGTTCCTGCAACCTTCTGGATTGAGAAGGTGATGGCTTTCTTGAAATGTAAGATTTGCAGCAAAGAGCTAGCTAGGTATAGGTTGGCATAGACCCTTAATCTAGTGTGAAGAGGATGAAGAGGAATCCAGTTCATTTTAATTGCAAAGTATTTAAGTTTGGATATTTTCCCTTTGACACATGAGAAAATCCAGAGTMTTCCTCTAGCAGCTGTCTTACTTGAATATTTTGAATATTCACAAGTTCTGGGCATGTTGTTTTTACCTTTTTTTTATTATTTTTGGGGGGTGACTGAAAACGGATAACGTCTCCTAAAATTATTTTGTCTTCAGAAATGCATTTTTAATTTTTCTAATTATGTAGATAGATAGAACTGTATTTCTTTTACTGGATCTGAAATTCATTTGTACCCATTTAAGAGCCACCTGAAAAATTAATGTCTCAGTTTTGGTTATTACATATATTATATGTCTACGTAATATATACAAAGTAGCCTTCCCTTGAATGCATTCCTGTCAGGTGAAGCTGGGTCATGTCTTTAACCAAATATGTTTTAAAACGGATTGGTCTAGAGAAGCAGTAAACATCAAAATCCAGCAGACAGTAGATGTGAAAACAATTCACTAAGAAAAATGGAGGGTTTGTCTTTTTATAATTTTCTAGATAATCGTAAATTTTATTGAAACTTATTGCTGTCAAAACCAAAAATCAATTTTGCATTTCAGGGTTGCTTGTTGTCTTAGAACCTAAACATGGGAAAAAAATTTTGACCGTGTTCTCGATTTACTGTTATTCTTGTATTCCAGAGTTGTGGAGGCTTTTCTTCTCTCTTGTCTTATAGGTCTGTACAGGACGGAAGAGATTGAAACTATTATTGAAGAGTTATTTAAGCAAGGCTCTAACCCTGAACATTATATTTTTAGCTGAGTATCAATAGGCTGGGGTAAAACCACACAGTTCCTTGCCAAAGGAAATTGATTTGGGTCTTGCCAGAGAATGCTGCTGCAGAAGCTGAATTTGGTTTTTGAGTTTTAATCTGTCTGGCATTGTGCAGTACTGTTGTGTCATGGAGTATAAGATTTTCTTAGAGGTAATAAATCGATAGCTATTAGACCTAATAGATTAATATATGTGTATTGAATATATTTTAGAAAGTAACAGAGAATCTCTAGGTCATTAAAGCACATGCATAATTTGACCATGTCAGCTTTTCTTGCTTGAGACTTACTCACTGTTAGCTGCAGCTTCTGTGCTGTGGTTGCACTCATCTTCAGGTAGATTAAATTACAATAACCTGCATTGGAAAGAGAAGATCTTTTTGATTCCCTGAAAGTGAGAATGGATCAATAAATATAATAAGATAGCTGTGGTGAGAGCAGCCTAAATTTACCTCGAGKGTTCAAATAATTTTGGACATTCTAACCTGTCTTTGATGAATGTTGCAATGAAGCTTTTTCTTTTTCTCCTCTTCTATCATTGTTTTCTATTGTTTGCATTTTCCTCCAGCTTCTTATAAGTATGTTTAGTTATGCTGGTAAAAAGACTTTTAATTGGTTCTCACTGGAGTTTGAGGTGCTTTATATGTTTACAGTCTGTCTAAGTTTACTTGAATAGCTGAATCAGAGCTTTATAGAAATCTGTATAAGGACCTACTTGAGGAGGAACGAATGCTGGCTGACTGCATAAGAGGATCTAAGGGCTTCAAATTATCAGAATAAATATACAGTTAGTTCTCCTAGTATTGTTCAGCTTTTCTATTTGTCATTGAGAACTTGGAAAGTTTGTGGGGTTTTTTATTTATTTTGTGTTCATTTTTTACAATACCTGTTTGCTTATTTTTATGTTGAGAAGCTTCTTGCAATAGTGTGCTGGAAGAAAAAACTTAGATAAACTGTTTTTAAARTCTACCTTATTTCTAATATAAGAATTTTCTGCCCTGAAAAAGGATGTGGTTGAAGTTTTTAGGTTTGACTGAAAAAGTCAGGTATCAGGTTTGTTGGACAAACATTTTTATAAAATATGCTCAGTATTAAATTCAGCATATATAGCATCAATCTTGCTGACTTCCACCACCTTCAAGAGATTCAGAAATTGTATTAGTTCTTCCTTATAGAATGATGATGTTCCTAAATAAAATACTYTTAAGAGTTTTTTATATCAAAAGAATCCATAAACTTATAACAGTAACTCAGTTGTTGTTTCTCTTACTGACTTTGATCTTCCTAAGATTTCTGCTTATAGTTACATTATCACAAAGAAGAGATTTCCTTACCTGCAACAATAGCAAGCAATTTTTCTGTATTTCTAATCAGCAATTTTTCTTTCAGCTAAAAGGATAGGAACCACAGAATCATGTAAAGGTGTCAGAAGCTGACGTTCACTTATTCTTCTTTGTCGTTTCCTATCGCTGTCTCCTGCTATCTCCATTTCATTTTATGACTTTACATGAGTATCCAAGAGGACATGGTGTTTCTGTTGTAGAAGAATACTGATGATAGATGCATTTGGAATTCATAAAATGAAGCTTTTGGGTCAACAGAAAGGATTGAAATTCTATGCTAAAACATAATTTATAATAAACAAGGTACTTTCATTATCCTTTCTACATACATACTGCTTATATTTTATATTTTACCTCTTTGGATTTGGGAACAGCTTTAAGGAGATACGTTGTAGAAGTTCTTCAGGTGATCCCAACTGCTTTCAAAAATTCAAAGTAGTGTTAGTAACTGTAGAGAGACTACATAAAGGAAACAGTGTATTGATGGTTCTTGTCTTTTTGGGGAATATGATAGCTSTGTGCTTCTCAGTCTGCTAGTGCTCTTCATTAAAATCAAAATACTTAAAAAGAGTGTTTGTCATCCACAGTCATAGCTGTGAAGCAGTTTAAAGTTGTAAAGTTGCTTGCAACAGATTCTTAATGTTGGAGATAAGGATGCAAGGGAAAGGAAACAGCCATCCTTTGCATGAAAACTGTGGCAGATCAAAATTCCTATTAACTTTTAACCTGCCGCAGTGCACCTGAACAGTGTATGCTGTTACTCCTTTTCCCTCTGCCCTCCCCAGTTGTCTTTTCTGTAGATGCCAAAATTACTACTTCAGAGAGGAACTCCTTGACTAAAAAAGTGAGAGTTCTGTCGCAATTGTGATCAAGTCCATTATGAAATACAACTCGCCACAGCCCGTATTTTGAGAGAAATTGTCTCTGCCTGTCTTTTGCAGTAGGTTTCAAATGGGTGACAGATGATGATTTTGGATTATTATGTTCTGTCTGTGCTTTGTGCTCGCTAATAATAGGTTACTAGGCACCTCTGAAAGAACTTGCTGTTGCTTCAGAGAATCAGAAAGGGATGCTATTGCTATCCTGTCAGATTTAAATAATATAACTTCAATTTATGATGATCAGGGTCCAAAAGAGGGAGCTGAAGGTAGTGATGAGGATAGTGCATGATACCTTAAGCATTAAGCATTTTATATTTTCTGAGTGGATTGTGCTCATGAATGGCTTCAGTATAGGTAACCCAATAATGTATGGGGTTTTGGKKTTTTTTTTMCGAGCTCTTTATCCCAATGTGTAAGTGAATAGTTCCAGCTGTAACTGTTCAGGTTGTGAAAACTATTCAGGTTTTGAAAGCAGTTTGTCCGCTGAAGTGTGGGTTGTCACTGAAGGGGATGCTCTTGCCTTTTGCTGTCTGTCCCAACCATGTTCTTTCCCTTTCCCATGCTGCCTCTGAAATTTGTTCACCTGCTCGGTGAATCAGATGAGGAGGCTGACCAGTAGCTTTCAGACAAAGCACTTTCTCATCTAACTGACTACACAAATGCTGTTGTGGGCTTGAGAGGGAACAGCGATGTGCTTCCATGGGRTGAAAAAATAGACACTTTTGTCTTCAGCAGCAGTTCAGGCTTTGTTGGACTGCATTCTTGGGTTTAGCCCTCAAATGGCTAAAAATTAAGACATGGGGGAGGACGTACCGTCTCAGGTTACATGGTTCTGTGCGAGGTTAAAATGAGATGCTGTGACATTGATTTGAAAGATCAGTAAAGCTGAAATTAATCTCTYGAAGGAAAAAATAATTGAAGTGGTGTGCAGAAAGCAGTGGTTCGAAAGAGATGCTTATGCTCGGAAAGTAATTAAACACTGRGATGTCATTCTGTCCTCAGTTTCTTTCCCTGATTTTTTCCCCTGGTATTTCTCTTTGCCRCTTTAAGTATCTCTAAGAAAAGATACCTGAATTTATGTATATACAAAACACGAGTCTCTTTCTCAGTATTGAGGTAACTACTCAAAGTGAACCTGCGGGTATTCTTGCTTTGTGACACATGCTGTGTAAATGTTAGAAGTAAGTAGGCTCTTTGCTAATTGTGCTATGCAACATGAAAATCAGTCTGACACATATAATTTATACCAGGAGACTACTCAATTTGCTTTGCCGAATCCTACAGATGACCTAAATTGACTTTCAAAGTTTTTTTTCCCCAGGTTCCAAATTCGCTTTAGTTAGTCCATCTCAGGCTATACATCTGTTGACAACTGTTTCTTCTTATTCTCATCTTAAAAGTAGAACTGAACTTTGTATGTTTTACAGGTCTCTGTATTTTTATTATGCTGGCATGTAAATTTGGTGAGGGTGACTAATTGGACCTGGAGATAATTGCCCTCTATAACTTCCCATGATGCCAGCAAGCACAGAGTGTTTTCCAGTATGTTTGTCATCTGTGACTTCTGAGAGCAAACCATAAAAATRATCTGCCGTATGTCAGAAAGAATAAATGGCAAGGAGGAAACCCTTGTTTGAGAAAGCTAGATGCTTGTTTTTGTATAAACAAAGCAATAGTTTTATGTCTCAGAGCTTTTATATTGCTACCACCAACACAGTAGTTGAATGCCATCCATGCAGAAATAATAGAAGTAATACCAAACTCCAGTGGAGTTCAGGAAGTCTAATTTTTCTATCTTTCAGCATCCAAGTAGAGCTGGTTGAAATTTTTCCTCTGAAATAGTCTTCTAATGGAAAACAGGCTACCTGTAAATTCAGAATTTACTGTTTGCTAAAGTGAAAGACTTCTTTAACCTAGATTGTGCCTCCTGGCTGAGAAACCCTGAAGTGAGGGATTTCATGTATTCTTGGTAGACTGTCAGATGTATTGCCTTGGAATTAGGACTTCCAAACTCCTCAGGAGCTGTAATTGTTGTTTATCTTGGCTTTCTGTTACTTTCCAGGTTGGCTAGCTCCCCTTCTGATGGGGCTACCATGGCAGGAAAGGGTTAAAACAACACTTTATTTCTGCTCTTTCTACATGAAGTTTCAGAAATCKCATTGTTTACTAAATTTTGAAGTCTTTTTGTTTGTGTCTTTCATGAAAGAAGAATTTGGAATTTCCTGAGAACAGGGATTCAGGGATTTGGGCAGCTCTAGTGATGTTTCTCYTTCAGGAGGTTCCCCTTTTATTGTTTGGTGTATTTCAGTTTGGTTATGATTGCTTTTAAGTAGAGGGTGCTASGTGAGGGTTTAAGGAGTATATTAAGTCTGAATATAAAATGAAAAGGCTTTTAGTAAGAGAAGTATAGACTGGGCAGTRTTACATGTGTTATCCCAGGGACCTCTGCTGTTGTGGTTCTTCATAACTGTAAATTGAGTCTGAGTCAGGGCCAAAACTTTGACCTAACACTGACCTCTGATACTGAATAGGAGTCTGTGTGGATCTGAGGATAGGCCTGAGGAGCCTGTTGTTGATAAAATAAAGAAATATTTTATTTTTTGGTGAGCAGGCTGTTGTAACCCTCAGTTATCTTCACAGACTATTACATGGCTTTATGATGCTTTTTTAGAAGACTTATAAAGCTGATTTCTATTTGCCATGGCTCTAGTCTGTAACGTGATCTTGAGACTAACTGGGTTAGATCAGGGAATGCATTGGCAGCTACAGTCTACATTGCGCTGTACAATGTTCTGTAAACAGGTGGCCTTAACCAAGTAAGTTAAACGTTTGTGGGTTTTTTGTTTTTTTTTTTTATTACCATGTGTGTATCTTGAATCCTCAGGGCTGGAACTCTGCATGCACTTCTTTTCCTTTCTTTTGAATCTGAGAGATTTTCACAGATTTTTCGCTCTTCCCTGCTCTTTTCTGGTCTGTGCCACGTATAATGGAACTGCTGCTCTCGTATTCTGAGTTAACTGAAGAATTGGAGAGAGAGTGTGTATTTCTGTAGTGGGAAGAGATTTTTAACAACTCTTATGAGTAAAATAAAGTATTCTAAGTAAAAGATTACCTCGTCTTGTGTGAGTGTTTTGTACTCAGTTTTATGAAGAAAGTATTTTTTTTTAAACTTCACTCTGTAATCCGTTAAAAATAATTTCTCCGTCAATATTTTTAGGTAATGTCTATAAATGTAAAATGGTATCTGCAATTTAGTTGTATTTTTTGCACTGCTACTGCTGAGTGGCTTTAATTTGCACTTGGAAAACAGAAAATATTGAGGTTTGTTTGGATGGGGTCTTTTTGTTTGGAGGTTTGTTTTYTKGGGGGGGTTTTTTGTTTTTGTTTTGGTTTGTTCTTTTTTTTTTTTAAATAGAACTAGCATGACTGTTGCCTGGAAGCTGAGTAGAGCAATGTACGAGGTAGCTGAATGACTGCTCTGCGAAGGTTGGCTGTTTTGTGCTTAAGCAAAATGTTTTTTGAGTTTCGTGCAAGTTCTTAGAGGAGCATTGATTGTGTAGAAATGGCTAACATACCTGGCACTGATCTTTGCCAAATACCTTCAGGCAGTCTGGTCATGCTAGAATCTTCTCATTCTGCTTTTTTACATACTTAGTAAATTATAGTGGTCATTACTGCAGTGCTTTTTTGGATCAGAGATGGAGAAAGTGTTGTCTTATCTGTCTTCTWTTAAAAAACATTTTTACAAATAATCTTTGAATTAAAAATCTCTTGAGTAACTTACAGATTTTAAATATCCAGAAATTTAAATTTTGAGTGTCTTGAAAAATTGGAAATCAGTGTGTTCTGTAGAAGTGTACTTTAATACTTCTGCAACTGCTCTTATTCTGTAATACTTAGTACCAAGTGCTTCAACAAAATATTTGAATAGCCACCAAATTCAGAATACTATGATGTTGTCAGAGCTAATAGGTATGTGTTTTCTCTCTCTGTAATTTGTCCATCTAGCTATGGCTTTATTATAGCATAAACAGATGGTCCTGTTAGGTTTTTCACAGCTGGGGTGATAATGTTTGAGCTGCTGAATGACATTATTTCTTTGTCTATGCAGGAGTTCTCATAATTTCTAGCAATCCTTATAAACGCTTTTTTGCAAGTCCTAGAACCCTATTCCATTTTAATTATAGCTTTGTGAAGTTTGAGAGTCCGGGATCTTGGAGGCAAACTGGGAAAGGATGTTGTTAGGGAATAATGTAAGTTAAAGTTTTAAGGGACATTGGTAGGACGTTTCCACTCAGGGTCTCTTCCCTGTCCCTTCCTCCTTTGTGGGGTACACGTATGACCCCTACCTTCTGTTGCACTCTGCATGCCAGCATCTGTAGAAGACTGAGTCCTAGTATAYGTTTACACGGTTTTGTATGCAGATCTTAGCTGGGGTATTCCTACAGTAAGTAGGAAGAAGCTGCGAGAGCTTGTGCTTTGCTCAGCGAAGCTAGAGCCAGCATATTGGTAAGGATTGTTTGTATGTCTGCTAATATAACCATGTCGTTTTGTCCCTCTCTTCGAGCAGAGACAAGAATGGCTGCTCACCATATATAGTGTAAATACTTAGCTATCTTGTCTGCACCATCTGTGTGAACAGATCTAAGGAAGTCCATGAAGGTCACAGGAATTCAGATCTTTATAAACCTGGAAGTGAAAAGTTAACGTTCTTACATGTCACAGTATGATGAGGTGCGGAAGGGGRCTGCTGTAGGAGAGAGGCTGTCACAGTTCGATGGCATGGAAGTGCAGCTAAAGAGGCAAGGTAAAAGCGGGGAGTGGAAGATTAGGTGGGTTGGGTAACACTGAGGCACAAGGCCATCRTTAGGATATGGACTATTTAATAAGTGAGAGTTTCAAGTGATTAATGGCTAACTGAGGAGGAAGACCTGAGTGAGCTGGAAACTGGGTAAGRGGCATGGGAAGAGGAGAAAGTATTTGAAATGCTGCAGGAAGTAGTGGGAGAGAAATGGTCTAATGAATATGGATTTTCATTAACTTATTCTTTAAACCGAAAGAGGATCTTAGCCTTAGCTCTGTGCTTTGCCATACCTGAGTGGAAAGTCTGAACTTTCTAAGTTAATATGGTACCAAGTTTCCGTTACAAACTTTATTCTCATTTCCCTTTGTGCTTGTCTTGCAAAACTAGTTTTTGCCTGAAAATCTCTAAGTTTGCTCTGATGAAAAATGCTTTTGTGCTGTGTTTGTGTCAAACTGTCAGCGTGATAGTTGTAAACATACTTTTGATCTTTGAATCAACGTAGGTTTAAAATTTTGTCTTGCGAGCTATTCATAGCTTAAAGTGTGATCGCTGTCAGATAAAAATAATTCTCTGCCTTGTAAGACTTTTTTTTTTGCCCCTGCTGCTTAGCAGCTTTAATGAAATAAGTATTTCATTGAGTTAGGATGTTTATAAAATTATGAAAGACTTGTAGGAAGACAGCTAAAGTAAAAATATTTGGTGTTGTATTTGTGAGAAAACTAGTGCTGTTTAAGAGCATTAAATAATGGAATGACTTGCATCTATAAATAGTGGTCTTTGATCTTCAATCTAAGTGTTTTGAGACTGTTAGGTATTTGGAGTAACAGTTGAGAAGAGTGTTAAAAGGTCAAACCAAATCCCTATCTTGTGCTGTAACCTGTAATGAGCAATGGCTAGGCCWTGTTCAGGGAATGGGTGTGCATGGAATGGGAACTCCTCCTCCGGTGTATACTGACTTCAGCTGGGTGGGAGCTTCCTAGGCCATGCGTGGCTTACAGATCCATTGTTGTGTGTCAAACTTCATTATCAATCTCCTATGAATGTAACTCATTTTTTAAAGGATTATTTTTTTAAACTTTTGCCTTCCTGTAAAAGCAGTTGAATAGAAACATAGAAGAAGTTGGCCTTTGACTTTCCTAACCTGTAAGCTAGCTTCATTTACCACCTTTCAGTCCTTGTGAGTGGAAAAAGAAAAAATAATTGTTTCCTGTGCAAATACTACATTATTCTATATTGTTGTTCTCCTCCTCTGTATATTATTCTCTGTATCCCTTTCACTCCTTTCTTCTTCACTGTCCATCTGTAGCCTCTTTTAATAGGCAGTAGTTCTCTAATGCTGAGCATTGTTGTTTCCCTTTTGTGCACCTTTTTCTAGTGTCAAGAAGCTGTTYGCAATGTTGAAGATAAATGTCTGCTTCTACTCATTTTCAGTTACACCAGGAAGTTTGAGTTAATTTAAAGGATTATTTAGTTAGACTGTTGTGTGCTAAACTGACCTTCTGTGAAGGTTCCTTCAGTTGTCTGAGGTCTTCGCAGTAAGTGCCAAAACCAATCAGTCCATCTGCCTGAACTATCTGGAAATATCAGTATAATGGATTGAAAAATGTTCAGGATGACACCGACTGTTCTAAAATACCTCCTTCCTCACTGTGTTAATAGCAGTATAATCTTTGTGTGTTGAGATGTAATGATCCTTCTCTAACGCATTACTTGCAAACTCAGCCTGGAAAAATAGAAGGGGGTGGGGGGAGAAAGGTGGTGAGGCAGTATACATTCTCATGCTCTTAATGTCATCTAACCCACTAGAGCAAGCATTTCCATTTATGAAGACCATGATCTTTTTGAGCTGCCTTTCAGCATCACTTGATTAAAAACTGYTGGATGGTTGTTGCCTGTAGAGAACCCTGAGCAACTTGATTGACTTCATAGCTGAACTTGCTTTCAGAGGGTTGGACTAGTGTCATGGTTTAACCCTAGCCGGCAACTAAACACCACACACCATTCATCCACCGTTTGTTCCTCTCCGTCTTTCCAGGTCATTACTGCCAATGAGTTGGCATGCGACGCTGGTGCGCTCCRTACAAACTTCCGCCACAGGGGTCGGGTGCATTTGACTTCATCTGGATCTTTGGATAACTGCTCGTTATTCAGGTCACCATAGATCACTTCCAGCACKGCTAATTCCCTCAGGTACTGGGTGCCTCTCTCAGTGGTGGTCCACGTGCCTGGGTGACATACAACATCTTCCTTGAAGGGACACCTTTCCTTCACGCCTGACAGGAGTCGCCTCCAGAGGCTGAGGACTTGTGCCCCTTCTCCAATCACCTTGTCAATGCCCCCTTCCCTAGAAAGGGATCCCAGCTGCTTGGCTTCCCTCCCCTCTAATTCCAGGCTGCTGGCCCCGTTATCCCAGCACCGGAGCAGCCGGGCGACAATGTGCTCGCCTGGGCGGCRGCTGGAATCTTTCCGCACATCTCGGAGCTCCCCCAGAGACAGGGATCGGGTGGTCACCGCCTCATGTACGGGCTCTGCCTCCTCCTCCTCCTGCTCTCGTGATGGTCCTGGTTCATCTTCATCCCTTACTAGGGGATGGATTTTCGAGCTGATTTTCTTGTGCATTTGCTCTTTTGTACAGGGGAGACTGACACCGGCGGGGGGGGGCGGGGGTGTGTGTCTGTTGCAGCGTGCGGGGGAGCCGCCCTGCCGGCCAAGGGGGGTGGGAGGGCTGCAGGACCCGTTGTTTTGTCATCAGACCCAGAGACCTTCCCCTCCCCCTGAGGGTTCTGAACAGTGTCAGACAGGGCTCGGTAGGCATGGGCCAGGCCCCAGCACATGGCAGGGATTTGTGTCTCCCTGGAATTGCCAGGGTAACAGCACACTTTTTCCAAATATTCCACTAATTTTTCAGGATTTTGCACTTGTTCAGGGGTGAAGTTCCAAAACACTGGGGGTGCCCACCGCCCTAGGCATTTGCCCATGYTCTCCCACTCACCCTGCCACTCATATCCAGCCTCAGGGCAGATCTCTGGATGATGTTCTTAAATTGCTTATTAACCTTGGACAAAACTGGAACGATATTCCCCAGCAATAGTAACAGATGTATCTTAACTACCCAGGGGTGCTCAAGGTACTGACAAGTGATTTTAACGAAGGAGACGACATCATAGAGGAAGGTAGTGAAGGTGCCATTCTTTATTCCCTCCATAAAAAACATCTCAGAGGAAGAGGTGTAGTTGCTAATTGCCTCCATGAGGTGGTACCTGAAATACAGTAATGGCTTCGTTACGAATTCAAAATACGAAATACACACCAATGCCAGTGTTTTAATAACAAATCTCCCAGGCAAAACATCACTAATCACTGCAGARCATAGCAGACTACAAAACCCAACACCAATCTTTAGCATGTACAGCAAAACCAAGAGCATGGTGAAAATCAAATAAATTAATATCGAGAACAGATGAATCAATATTGTGACTGGCAGCTATTAAGAGACATAAATTCCTTAGTATGCTCTAGYTGTTAATCTGTTGTTATCTCAACCCTTTGTGCCCCATGTTGGGCGCCAAAAAGGACTRTCGTGGTTTGACCCCAGCCAGCAACTAAACACCACGCAGCCGCTCACTCACCCCCCTCCCCCTCCGGTAGGATGGGGGAGRGAATCAGGAGGGCACACGAGGGGAAACCCACGGGTTGATATAAAAACAGTTTAATAATGGAAATAAACCAAAGTACAACAGTGATAATAGCAATGATAACAACAGTAACAGAATATACAAAGCACAGTGCAACTGCTCACCCCCACGTGTTCTGAACGAACTCGYGTATCCCAAACACACCAGAAACACCCCCCCACACACACAACCCCTAGTTTTATACTGAGCCTGATGTCACATGGTATGGAATACCCCATTGGCCAGCTGGGTCAACCACCCGGGCTGTGCTCCCCCCCAGCTCCCCCTGCACCTGGCAGAGCATGGGAGGCTGAAAAGTCCTGGTGCAAGCAGCACCCAGCAACAACCAAAGCATCAATGGGCCATCAACGTTCCTTTCATTACCAAACCCAAACACAGCACCCCCTCCAGCTACAGGGAAGAAAGTTAACTCTGTCCCAGCCGGAACCAGGACAATTAGAAATCTCCTGTCATCCCTTCCAACCTTAATTATCCTATGATCCTATATTTCTCGGCAACCCACAGCCTGTGGCCATGTATGTTGAATAACTGCTGGAGCAGAGGAGTTTACATCTGGTASTGGCTGCTGGGAGCAGTGTAGTTAACATCACTTCATTGAAAAATACTCACTTAAATAATAAATTCAGTTTTCATTACTAAACAAAGGGGAAAAGAATTTAGCACTTCGCATAATAATATAACACTTTTTGTGAATATAAAGAAGTGTATATCATAACAGGTGTAAGTTTGTGCAATAGATTTTTAGTTTGCATATGTATTGTCTTGATTTCAAAAATTATTATGTAAAGAGGCCATTTGATTGGCACTAGTAGAATGTAGGAGTCTTTTTTTTTTTATCTAGCAAATACTGCACCTTATATTGCATTTTTTTTTGGCAAAGAAATGTCTGGTGCCAACCAAAATCTTAATTTACAGAATGGCTGACTTACGAGGTTAGCTGATACTCACGAAGCATCATCTCTGAGTAGAAAGCTGATTAGATAACTTCTCAGATCGCTTTCCAACCTTGTGTTTATGGCCTTTTAAATAATATCTGTGACATATTTCAGTAATTACTTTCTAGAGACTCAGCTTCTGTAGGCTTTTTGGAAGTACTGGTTGTCTATATAACACAGCTCTTGAAAATAGCTAAATGCTAAATGGAAACAAATAYTATCATGTTCCTGGAAATCTATATTTAATGGCATGCATTATATTTGTTAGGGACTGGTTTGTAAGTTTAGTGGACTTCAGATGTATGCATCTTGTATCTCTATACATTGGCAGCTTTTATTTGCAAATAGAATAAAATTGAATTGTTCTTGATTTAAGCTAGTCTTTGTTAATGGGTAAGAAAAATTTTATGAAGGGGCATGCTTTTTTTTTTCTTTCTCTTGTTTCCAGCACTTTTAAGTATCCCAAAGTAGATTTTTTTCAGAGATGCACCACTAGAGGAGTTTTGGAAGATCTTTCTGAATCATACCAAGTGTTTCTGCAGTCATTTTTCAAAAGACAAAACATTTCTCAGGATGATGTTGTTTTGTCTTAGATACTTAAAAAATATGCAAGAACTGTGTTGGCTACTCTATAGGTAAAATAGAATCTTTTTTATAAGATTTTTTTGGTCATAATTGTTGAGCAATGGAGTTCAAAAGTCGATACAAGTATTTCTAGATAYTGAGTAAACGTATTGAGTCAAATATTCTGTTCTGCCATTTAAGCAAACAGCTTAAAATAATGGAGAAATATAGATGAAATGGCAAAATAWAGACAAAAAAGCATGGTAGATGTGGTGTGGCTCATAGAATAAATGTGGTTTGCAGTTTTGCAGTCCATATAAGAACAATATGCATCAAGCTTTAAAAATACGTTTTCAAAGGATTTAAATGACAAAATAGTAGCCACTCCAAGTATTTGYGTAAAACTTCCATTCTTTGGTTTACTATATTTAAGCTGAAAAATCTCTTCTGTGTTTTGTGCTGATTGCCGCATTTGTGTTTCCAGTATACTCCATATTTTACTTAATAACCACCTGAAAATCAATATTGCTTCATCAGTGCATATTGTTTATGGATGCAAAATCATGTTAATATTTCTCAGGAAACTCCAACAAGCCTGTGTGATGTCAGTAATGCCAAATGCTTCATGTCTTAAAAATGTAGTAAGTTTATTTTGACTAGGTATAAACTACGCTTTGTATCTCACAGCTGTTGATACTGGCTTTTCATTTTGTATCACTTTCCTGAGGTTTCCCTGTTCTTCAAAGAGCAGAGACTAAGTGTCAAAACTAATAGGGGATGAGTCTGTTTCTCTTTCATGTTTTCAGTGATGCAATTTCAAAAGTGTATGAAGGCAGGAGAATTGCTTAGAGAACGAAGTAAGCCTCTTTTTCTATTTGCTTGCAGGTGGAGATGGAGATATTTTACTGTCTTTCATTCTTCACAGGGTTACACATCATTCTGGAATGATTGCATCTCCTCAGGATTGCGTGGCTGTATGTTAATCGAATTGGCATTGCGAGGGCGTCTTCAGCTAGAGGCTTGTGGAATGAGGCGCAAAAGTCTATTAACAAGAAAGGTAAGTGGAGGAAAACGGTCACATTTACTTTTGTGTCATGCTCCAGGTAGTACAGTAGCTATAAATTGCAACTGGCTGCAAGAAAAAGACTTCTTTTTTTCTTTACATGGGGATAGGGGGGTTCTGAGTAGTGTCCTAAGTTAGATGCGCATAGTTAAGAAGTGTTTAAATGGTGAGCTGAAGTGCCTTGGGAAATCTTCTGTACTTGTTCTGTGCTCCGGTTTGTTACTCTTGGTGTGTTCCTGCTGCTGCTGGGAACCTTGCACAAACAGTTGGCAGTGGCTCCGGCCAGGGTGTGGTGGCACCAGTTGCTGCTGAGAGCCAGTAGCGCCAGTTGTAATCCGCTGAAGGAACTGGCTTTTGCAATGTTGGTGAGATGTGGGCTGGGACTGAAAGGAATGGCTAACTGACAGCCTGCCAGATGTATCCAGCAAGCCACCAGTTTAATTCTGGTGTACACAGTGTTGCAGTTTGTTCTTGCAATGCATGGGGAGGAAATGATCCTGTACCTTGGGCCCCTGGGAACATAAAASTGTATCTAGTTTAAGCATGTGAGCAGTGTGTTAAATTTGTTGTACWCACTGTTTTAAGGTCCTTTTTTGAATTAGGCTGAAGATTTGAGGCCTTGRTTTATTACTTTTGCGGCTGGATTTTTCTTTAGTACAAAATGTGCAAWGTCACACTGATGAATTTTTACTTCATCAGCATTAGAGAATACTTGTAAAATAAGCTTATTGAAAACATGCTCAAATGTTGTCTATCCACCACAAAYAAATTCTCTTTTATGGCACATTTCCCTGTCAATATTATCTTTTGCTACATTTTTTAAAGGAAAGCTTACAAATTCCCCAGCCTTCTCCCAGCTTCCTCCTCTTCTGAAGAATCGAACCTCTGTTCAGACAAAAASCTCCTACTTCTTCTAGCTTCATTTAAGCATATTCAGCACTGAGTAGTTTGCACAATTTTTTTTTCCTCCAAAGCTTTTGGCTCCTTAGGCATTCGGGAATGTTCTTTAGCAGTTATTTTCATTCTGTGCAAATCTTATCTACCTGAAATTTTAAATTTTTTTTTTTTTTTTTTAGGAAAACGGAAAGATAACCTGTGCATATCTTCAGTAAAGAATACAAGCAAAATTATTGTTGTGTTTTGAGGTGTTTTTTTTTGTGGGGATTTGTTGGTTGGTTGGGGTTGTGGGGGAGTTTTTTGGTTAAAATTTMCCATGTGGTTTTGGGGGTGGGCAGGTGTGTTTTGCTTCTTCTCCCCCCTCCCCACTTTGTTTAAAGAGATCTAAAAGCTACCCAATAGTAAAGRTTTTGTTCTTTCTGCTGTTGTAAGGCAATCGAGAGATTTCTTTTTGCAGGCAGGAGGGTTCTATGAAAAAGGCTTTAATTTAAAATTCAGATGAAGACTGTTTTCTGCTTAAGTAATTTCTTGCAAATAAAATCCCTAACTGCTGATGTATATGAGGTTTCTTCTCCCCCTGCACCACCTCTCTCAATTTAGAAATCATTCTCTTGAATGACTTGTGTTCTTTTGTACCTTATTTGAATTTTTGCATTACACCAAATTTCAGTCTTCTGTCTGTGTTGGCTAGATTTAAGTATCTCAACACTACTAAGTGTCCTCCTTGTCCCCCTTTTGCAGGATTTTCTCCCCTTGCCCTCAGCGTTCACTGTGAATTAAATACTGTGCTTAGTGAGTGGAATGAGCTGTTTAGTTGCATCCAGGGTTGTGATTCAGTGGCAATACCATTTTCTATAGCTTCTGCCTTTCAGGCTAGCCCTTCCTCCTCAACCCCAAGTCCATCTTCAGATTTTGTGGGAAGGTAGAACCCCCTTAAAACTCAAAGCTTTGATGTGTGAATCAAAACCCTGTATCTTCAAGCCGTCRTCTGAAGGGAGGAGTTTAGGTTTCAGTCACTTTAGCCTGTATTGCAGCTGAGAAGGATAGTCCTGTCTTTGCGAGGAAGCTTATTGGAGTCTCCCTTGGGTTGTTACTAGCATTTGTGCAGCCTTGTCAGGTAACCCTTCTGGCTGAAAACTAATTTACTACTTTGATCAGTTTAGTTTTTGCTTGAATCACTTTGTTGATCTTGTCATCAGGTGGGGCACAAGTGAGACTGCTGGCACAAGCAATAAGGTGAGGAGAAGAAGAAGAGGGGCAGTAGTTTTTTGGGCAGTAGTACGGATTTATAACCAGCTGGCTGTGGCTTTGGTCATACAGCTGACTTAAAAGATTGCTAGCTACAGTGATTTCCACTTCAAGCCTTACATCAGGTGGATCTTTGCTGATAACTTTTTGCGGTTTCTTAGACAGAATTTCAGAATGGATCAAGATGCATTAAATCCGTGCTTGAATGCCTTAGAGACAAATGAAACAGAAACTGGCAGAAAAGGACTTGATGGATGTTAGTGAAACTTTGAAAGTCAGTATGAGGTATTTTGTATTGCAACATCCTCGTCAATTTATCTTAAAAGTATGTAATCATTGCATCATTTTGGAGTTCTATCTACTGGTATCAGTTTTAGAAACAACTRAATGGATGTTGAGGTTTATATATAAAGTAAATTCTAAGACTAGTGGTTACTGAAGATAGAAAGTGGTACCCTATGCTGCCTTACAGCCTCAGAAAGCAAACAAAATCATTGGARTTCTTAAAAACAAAAGAAATCCCAACAAATCCATGGTAGATTAACTTCAGTATTTTATAGCTGACAATTCTGAGTGATTCATGCATGAGTGACTCTTTATTTGAAGTAAATAATGAAGTTCACTTAAAAAGCAACGCAATAAGTGGTTAATCTTTAGCATTGCTTAATTGCAAAGCTGCATTGTGGAAAATGCAAATTAAATATTCTGTATAATTTAAATTTCCTCAGCAGTTGGGTACAATTTACAAGGCAAATGTAGTACCTGATAAATCACTGAAAAATTGGAATAAAGAAAGACTAAGGACCATCATCTCTGAAGAACCAGGATCTTAGCTTCCTYCTCTACCTTAGCTCCTCCATTAGAAAAAAAAATTCCCCCTTGCGGATGCTTCATCTTCTGTGATGATTCAATTCACAAGATCCCCAACCTACTCRATTTCCCACTCTTCTTGTGCTGTTGTGACTCAGAAGACAGTTAGCCAGGAAGCATTCATCAATAATTCCTTCAAGAAAGACCAGATTCATGAAGATAAGAGAGAGGTGGCTRGGCTTCTGCTGTTGTCTGTCTCCATGTGCTGGGAGGGGGAAGAGAAATACCATTGAAGTGTGAACCAAAATACTTTTGTTTGAGGGGAAGGATAATCAGAAGAATCTATGCAGTGAATATTCAGTGTAGCAGAGAAGTGAGAAGAAACAGTGCCACGTGCCTGGCTGCAGAGAACGGTAAACTTGGAAACAAAATCGCTGTGTGTTGTGGATTCACAAGAGCTTATGGAGTCCTGACTGAGTTGAATGGGGGAGTCTATGCTCCTTACAGCTCTTGCCTCTAAATGCCTGTATGTTTAGGCTCATACTGTCATGGTGCATTATATTCAGGCTAACTTCTTAAACTTCTTTGCAGTGGTAGAAGAAAGTATCTTAACCCCAAATAAGCAAGGAAGGCTGTTTTCTAAACTTTAAAAAAAAACCTTGTGTATATCCTAGACTTAAAAGCATTTTTTTATCTCTTCAGTGAGGTTTGTTTTTTGTTTGTTTGGTTTTGGTTTTTTAATAATAAAACAGGTTGAGAAGACAGCTCCACATCTTACCTGCTAAAGTGAGATGGTGAGYAGTAGGTTACCAACTGCAGCAGGCTGGAGCAATCCAGTGTGACTACGGTTACTGTGACTCTAATCAGATGGGACACTTCAAAGAAACTAAAATACTGGTGTAACGTCAGTTTTAAAAAGAAGTAAAGGTAAATAAGTTGGGTGGTTTTAGTCTAATTATTAAAGGAATATCTGAAAGGTGGCTATTAATAGCCTCCCTCTAGCAGCTTAAAAACCCAAACTGAAGTATGCTCCTGTATAATTAAAGACCAGAAACTTCCAAAAATTCRGAATCTTGATATAAAACTGGAAGATATGTAATATGTGGTTAATAGAGGTTTTGAGTGATGCTGCGATGCAAGCTGGTGAATGAGAAAGAGAAATATGCATTGTTGTGTGTTTAGTTTCAAATAGGAATTGTCTGGATTAAAATGTAGTTGTGTTCTTAAAACCAAATATCCGAGGTTTATGGTTGGAGTGATCTCCAGCTCCCAAAAACGGAGACCTGGATAGTATATCAAGAGACCATTTAATTTTGATGCAAAAACAGATAATGAGGTTTCTCTGGTCCCTCCCTGGCAGATGTTTAGTCTTAAAATTCTCCACTGAATGGAATTCGACAGCTCCCTGGGTGTTTAATTTGCCTGTTGAAGTTTTTGACAATACATCCTGCATCTTCCGTATTTCCCGAATAAGCTGGTATCTTTCATTTTTCCCAAAGTAGGCACCCTAAACTGCTGTTTGATACCCTCTTTGTGAAAATATCTTACATGCTTTCTTTTTAGATCTAAAACAGACTTTGTTCTTTTTAGCTTGGCATTGTGGACTGGTTCATTCTTGCTGATTTTATTAAAAATCTTAGTTTCTGTGCTTTATATATACCATCTAAATTGGAAATAGTATTCCAGCTGTGACCTGTTAGGTATTCACAAAGATCTCTCCAGCAATTTTCCTTTTCATTTCATCTCATTGACTTTGTACACATTTGTAGTTCGGGATCATCTTGCCATATTGAAGCTGTCTTACCATTGCAACTGATTGCAGTGTCATCTACAGACCCTGTGAAGTGTATTGTACTCCTCTATTGTTTGTAGTAAGGATTATTAGAACTACAGAACAGAACTAAACTTGGGATGTATTTCAATAGGACACTTAAAGCTTTTCCAGGACACTTTTCTGACTAGTGTGAAGCTTTACGAAAAATAAGAACTTTCACTTGCTTCTTCTCTTGTATATGTGGAATTGCGTTGATGTGTTAGTTTTTCTGTCAATTGCCTGTTATCTTTTTACCTGATGCTTATAAAGTGCTAACTTGTAAAACTATTTGAATTGCCAGCTTTAGTCGTTATTTTCATGAATAGCTTTGAAATTGTAGTAATTCTTCTTTTCCTAAAGAAAGATAGATTTTATTGTTGTTACTTTGTTTTTATTCAAATGTACTGACTTGCACTAGTTTAATCTGTATGTTTTCATTTGGTGTTCTTATTTTTCTAACCAGAAAAACTGTATTTGTACATGGTGTATGTAACYGTTTACACTGGTAAACAAGCAGTCACTCAAATTTTATTATGTTACTGTGAATGGTTTTTTTTTGTTGTTCTCCTGTGCTCTCTTGAGGGAAGAGCTCAAATAATTTTAGAAGTTATTAAATAACAAACTTAAGTGATATTGCATTTGTTATTGCATATTAAGGGGTTTATTAGTACATACGTATTTTGCCTAATACATGTGTTTTAACTGTTAGTGAACGGAACTTAGTGTTGCTGGTCAGTGTGTTCTTCAGAGCTGTAAAACTTCCAGATGTTGTCTTGAACCTATTTTTATCCGTGAATATATGGAAGAAGAAAAGCAGTTTTCCTGCTTTTTCAATTTGTAATTGATTCCTCAATTTCATGTGGCCTAATTGTTTAACTGCAGTATTTTGAATAAATTGACTTGAAGCCGTAAAATAGACTGCCATCAGAGAGTAATTTAACACCRTAATACACTTTGTTTTGGGGAGGAAGCGAAGGACCTGACCACGTTAGTGGATTAATTTCATTAAAAAACTAGGTATTGAGCATGTTATTAATACTATAGTTTTAGTCAGTTAAGATTAATTTAAGTTATAGATGACCTAAGACTTAACATAGCTTTGTAATTAAAATCCTAGATAGTTTTTTTTTAACAACTAGGTATTTTTTTTAAAGATGCATATTCTTGGAGATGGTTCCTTTTTTTTTTTTTTTTTTTAATTTCCTTAGTTTTGATAACAGGTAGATTTTCCCAGTTTTTACTGGTGGATGTTTATGGTATATGAATTAAGTCAAAATACTGACTGCATTTTATTCTGTCCTAGGTGATTTGCAAGTCAGATGCTCCTACAGGGGATGTTCTGCTTGATGAAGCTCTGAAACACATAAAAGAGACCCAGCCCCCTGAAACAGTACAAAATTGGATTGAACTGCTTAGTGGTAAGCCTTGGACACAATGTATTTGCTTTTTTTCCCCCCAATAAACCTAATTATCTGGCATCACTAGAGATTATACTGTAAGGTTTTTGGGGAGAAAGTATGCAAAAAAGTTAATTAGTCTGTCCGCTAGGGTAGTCTCTTGTTGATTGTAGCCTTTAATCAAACGTAAGTAACTGTTGCTTTTGACTTAACTGGGTACAGAAAGGATATACATGGAAGTGTCAGAGGACATCTCAGCTCTGTGGAAGAGGTGCCGTCCGCTGACCCTGAAGTAAATCAGGACTGCGCCCTGGAGATATAACTGCCTTTCTCTGTAATTGGAAGTGGGGGYTAGAAGGTATATGGATTCAGTATTCAGATCTTTTGATGAAGAAAGGAGATAAGGAGTTCACTGCTCAGATGTAAAAATTGAGGATGATTTGGCCATTGATCATAAAGAAACAATAAAGAGTCAGGAGCTCTATTTTTCCGTTAATTGGAGAAATGTAATAAATATTTTCAATGTTAGATGTTAGATACTTCTTGTTGTTCAAAAGAAAGTCTTCAAGATGAATACTTTGCACACAGCTCTTCCTGTAAAGCTAGTAAGTTGTTGCAAAAAAAAAAAAAAAAAAAAGTCAATTAGATTTCATCTTTACAATTACAGTTAACATTTTCATATACCTCGCCAACAGTTGTATCCTCAGGACGCATAAATGAAACTGAAATTAACAATGACCATCTCTTAACATATAGTGCTTTTATTGTTTTGTTGTTTTTTTTCCTGTAGCCAGAATTCATCACCAGGGATTGTTTTTACAAAACACATAAAATGCAGCTTCCTTGGAGTAGGTTAGAGCTGTACTTCAGTTGTGCAAACAGTGCAGGGAAAAAACCCACTGTTTTGTCAACAACATGACTCTGGGAGGTAGGGGGTAATGAGACTTGAAGCTGCCCATCTAAATCTGTTACTTGTAACAACTGATAAGTAAGAGTTTCAGAATCTCTCCACCTTTCTCTGCCGCCTTGTTTTCATTATGTTCTTCCCATTCGTCCCACACCACCTTAAACAGCCTTCCTTGCGCATCCGTTCATACTCCTGTCCTTGCCATCCCTCCCCTCTTGCTCCTTGACTGTTGGGCAGAGGGGGGATCCAGGAGAGCAAAGCAGGCCTGGTTGGTAGGGGGCCTGGCTGCTGCATAGCCTTGCGGTTCAGTTCTTGCTCAGCTCTCCTTCACTTTTATAGTCTGCAAAAACAATTTGTCTTTCTTGTCCCAAATAACATAATTTCTGCTGGCATTTCACCTTGTCTCCCAGTGCAGAGCACATCAAGTTAGTACTGATTCAAAAAAGGTYAGCTAATGAATGAACAATGTTGTAGGTTTTCTTTGGGCTGAGCTAAGGTTTTCCTGACCCTGCTGAACTTTGGCTCTGGGAAGATAGTTATCGTCAGTGCTGTGGCTAAGACTTGCGTCAATCATTTTTACTTACATATGGTTACTAATTACTAGTTCTTGGATGGCAYTAGGGTTCTTTGCATTTTCCATGGTTTAGAGGACTGCCCTTTGAAGAAAAATATTTGTGTGTTTTGTTTGGTTTTTTTTAATAAACTCTTTTAGAATTTTGCTTTAGGTCCTGATCCTGGAAAAATAGCTACTGTATCTGTAATTATCAGAAATGCGAAGAATGCTGCTTGAAGTTACAGTACATATGAGTTCAAAGCCATCATGTGGAAATATTTATATGGACGTGTAAGGTGATGTTTGCCAGGCTGATGTTGTTTATAAGATAGCCTCTAAGAGAAGCAAGTGTAGGGAATACAGAAGTTTGGATCAAAATGTCAGGTCGTCCTGTAGGTGTTACAAACATCTGTCTGTCTTTGGACAAGCAAGTGTCTGTGTAATTAAGGAAATTGGTCACAAGGTGTCACTACAGTACTGTTTTTTATTACCGTATAGCTACATTCACCTAACAAATGTAGAAGAATCTACGTAATAGCTTTTGCCCTGTGAAACGCTGTAAGGAAACTACTTTTGTGTGTGTGTGTGTGATAGTTTCATTCATGGTCAAGTTGGGGAATCGCATTCAATGGGGTGTGGGACCTATAGGGACTTGTGTAGTTCAGGCCTGGGTGGGTTCTCTGCCTTTCACTATGCAGTTGGTGTCACCTCATTTGTTTACTTAACTTGGCTGTTACTTGGATACAGTGTATGTCACCCTCCATCACAGTGGGAGAAACCTTAAAGTCATCTGTGGGTTTTATTATTATTATCATTTTATGTTAACCAATGAATTTTTAAAAAGCTTTCTGATATAGAAACAAATTGATACAGAAATTCCATCATTTACAGAAAACCCACATCTGTGTGAGAAATACTTAATACTGTTTCTTCCCTCACCTCTTAAAATGCATAGAGTCTTCTATATCAGGGGGGATTTTAATACTTACGATAAATACTTAGGTAGACTGGACCTAAAATTTTTAGCTTGTTAAGTAAACTCTTAAGCAAAGGTGGATTTCTCGGTGCCTAACGATTTTAGCTTTATCAGTAACTGTTCATGATCATTTTGTGCTTTTTAAATTCCCTCCTCTATGCACACACAGTCACGTGCTCTGAAGGGCCAGATTCTCCTGCCTTAACAAAAAGCATTAGAAATAATTCTTATAGAAACATAAATCCCATGCCCAACATGTGCTCCTGTGTACACACACACCCCCACACTCACACAGTGTATGCTCACTGTTTCAACTGGTGGGAGGAGGAAGGGAGAGAAGAATGGAAACCTGAAGAAATAGAGAAGGGCACAGGGTAGGTGTGCATTAGCTTGTCTTGTGGCAGAAACAAAGGCAATGGCACTTCTTCCAGTCTCTGAAATGGTAGAAGGCTGGAAGCAGACAAATGCACAAGATGGGAGGGGATGCTTATTTGTAGTTTTTTTATTAAAAGTAAACTCTTTCTTCATGACTGGTTTGGGTTTTGTTTGGTGGTTTTTTTTTTTTTTCTTCAGTACAAGACTGCTTATTTGTCATATCCTTAACCAAGACATGGCTTAGCTAGCATTTCATCCAAACTTTAAACGTACACTGAAGCTCCTCCAAGGAGGCTCTCATGGTCTCTGTCTCTATGCCTATATCTGGGTAGGTCAGAGATCAGAGAAATGCTGACATTAGCACAATATCTTAGTGTAATAGTCAGCTATATGAATTCCACAGCTCATTTTGCACCACAGGGCAGTGGGGGCAATCACTGTAATAGCACAGCTTAAACTTTGCCTGACTGTTGGGATTTTTGCTTGCTTTCTTAGGTGAAACATGGAACCCATTGAAGTTGCACTACCAACTACGAAATGTCCGTGAACGGTTAGCTAAAAATCTAGTGGAAAAAGGTGTACTGACAACAGAGAAACAGAACTTCCTTCTTTTTGACATGACTACGCACCCTCTCACCAACAACAATATCAAACAGCGCCTCATCAAGAAGGTTCAAGAAGCAGTTCTTGACAAATGGGTGAATGATCCTCACCGCATGGACAAGCGCTTGCTGGCACTTGTTTATTTAGCCCATGCTTCAGATGTTCTGGAGAACGCTTTTGCTCCCCTTTTGGATGAGCAGTATGATTTAGCCACAAAGAGAGTGCGGCAGCTTCTGGATTTAGACCCTGAGGTTGAATGTATGAAAGCCAACACGAATGAGGTTCTGTGGGCTGTTGTAGCAGCTTTCACAAAATAACTGCATTCAGACTGAAGTGTTCTCTCTTCTTTCATGTAAACCAGTTGTTTCTCTTCTATTGACTATTCATGTTTTCTGTAATTTGTACCTTCTCACATGATGAATCGGCTCTTGTTTAATGGGAATTATAAGTGGTGTATTCCCTCCTTCTCTGTGTATCTGTATACAGGATTCTGCTGGTACAAGAGACCTTCCTGTTAAAAACAACAGAAAAAGGTTTTACTGCCATATTGGCATTCCATTTCTATTCAGTTTGAGTTATCTGAAATACTTTGTTTAATCTATTTTTCATCTTATTGTTATTGAAGTGGTTTAACATCAAAAGCACCTCGAGGAGGAAATGTGTATGCAGTTGGACCACCAGTCTCAGCTGACACAGATGTGTGCATGCATCAATACTTCTGCAGTACAATTCATAACAGATTAAAAAGGGCCTTTTTAAATCACCAAAGTTCCATGTTGAAGTGTCTGTCAGGACATTTTATACACAGATGTTGTTTCAATTATATCTAACAAAATTACTTTAAAAGCAGAAATGCCATTAAGCAACTTTGTCAGTAGTTCCTGTAAAATGCCTCATAAATTTTGCTTTTCATGCAAGTCTCTTGTGTACTTATATTTTCATTAGAACGATAGCTGAGTCATAAGGCTAGTATAGAAAGGTCCAATTGTTTCATAAACCAGTTTTGGGATGGGATACATTCCATTATATTGTATATATAGTTCAAATTGTATATTAACAACTGCCCCATCTTAGTATTTTGCAAGATCTACTTAGTTGTACACCTGGTGCCCCTGATTTGCTGTCAGCCGTTGCCATTTGATGGAAAGAAAGGCCTTCCTGTAAAGAGCATGTATGTGAAARCTGTTTGTTTACAGTGTCTGCAGAGTTTGCCGTCCAGGTATTCTCAGTCTATGCATTGGCTTTGATAATTAGTGTATGGAAAGAGACCAATTTCTATCATTGTTTGTACCCCGCCCCCCCTATGGAAGAGGCTTGTGACCAGTACAATTCTTGAGTGCAGTTTTCAATTTTGTACACAAATTAATGTTTGTCTCTTAAACCTCATAATCTGTTTTACAATTTAAAAACAAAAAGTTAGTCCTGGCAGGTGTTGCATGTAAATGATTAGCAAGTAATGACTGCAGTTCAGATGATTAAGATTTCTGTAATGGGATGCTCTGCTATACTTTAATTTTTTATATACAATTATGCTGATGAGCACACTATTGTAAAAAAAAATATAAAACTTTGGCTTTTTAAAATTTATTGCCTCTTTGCCACTGCTTGTTATCTCCCATTGGTTTCACATGTAAATATTATGCATTGAAAAAATTAAGCATTGATTTATATATTTTTTTTCCCTCATAACAATGCAGATTTATAGTGGGGCTTACAGGTGTTTAGAAACTTTTTTTGGTTAATACTCAGAGCAAGAATACTAGATGGTGTATAACTGTAGAGTTGAAATTTAAGGGATCCCTTAATCTGTATACTAGCTTTTTACCTACAGTAAATAAACTATGATCTTGAAAGTGCCTGAAACAGAGCAAGCATGTCATTTTTATTTTTTGTTGCTAATTAGAAAAGTTTTATTGCTTAACTGAAAGCTTTAGTTAATATCCTTCTTATTAGAAAGGGAGAGTTTATATTAAGTAGATCAAACTGACCTAATCAGCAGTGTCGCTCAGATCTGCAGGATTCATGGCTGAGACAGACTGAGTTAGCTTGTGAGTGTGCAGCTGTGCCTGCCAAGGGTAGACCTCTTCTATCTTGAGCACAACTCGACAGCCTCATCTGTGACTGGAATTCCAATTTTGCACTTCATTTTCAATCATTTAGATGCTTAAGTAGCTGACTTTAAAATACAACTTAAATTCATCATACCTATATAACCTTTTTTTAATAAAGGTTTTTAAAATATGGTCCTTAACATTTAATGGCACACTGTTCTTTCAGTTCTTAAATGCTGTTTCTTTAGAAAAATGAAATTAAAAGTATATTGTAAGATATTTCAGCCTCTGGTTTACAAATAAAAAGACAAACAGTGTTCTCTCGGTTGTAAGATGCTGTGTTTAAAACTTTGAGGAGCTTGGGCATGAACTTTTGGACATTTTCTTTTAAACATTTTCAAAACGTGATTGCTTTAAGTGGAGGAAAAATGAAAGTTGCCGTGTTGCTCTTACATTTGACAGCTTATAGAATACTTTCTGTAGTTGATAGTACCTGTTAACTCACTGCTTTCATTGTCTCTCTTCTGTGATCTGTTTTCTCATTTTACATTGCTCTTTGAGAGGAGAAGAAAATAATTAGGTGGAAAGGTCAGAAAGATAGGGGAGTATTCAGGAGCAAGTTAAGTGCACAAAACTTTTAAAATGGCTTTGAAAATCTAAGCTACTTGAAACATGATTCAGACTGAAAGTATATTTCGTAGTTCCTTTTCTGTTCTCTCATCTGTATTCTGTATTTTCCATGTTTCTCCTGGTTTCACGTTAGATTGTGGAGGATATTGGCGTTTTGTCACCCTTATAGCCAACATGGTTTAAAAGAAGTCGCCCTTTAATCCCCTCCCAGAAAGAGGAAATTTAGTTTTTTAATTTTTTTCCCATAGAAGATAACTGCCTAAAATAATAAAGCTGATAAAGATATCAGCTTTATTTTGCTGAACCTTTGTCTGTGATGGGGAGAGTTTGTGCTGGGTGTATCAAAGAACTTTGATGTAAGTAATGGAAGGCTTTGTGAAGAGCAACAGTGTCTTTTGCTAGACCGTCTGGTATTAGCCTGGATTTGCAGGTGAAATAGATGAGCTTTTGGAGTCTTGAGTCCTATGTTGTGCTTTAAAAAACCCAAAGCCTCACRAGTGCTACTGGACCTTATGTCTAACAAGGGAGGTAGGTTTGGTAGGTTAACAGGAACTGATTTAGTTAAGATCCTTGCCTTTGTTGCTCCTTCAGGTTCTAATGGTTAAACAAGGGAGACTGCTTAGTTCTGCCAAGATTCAGGTACCCTTCTTCCTATTAGCTGCTGCTGCAGCTCACGGAGACCTGGAGACCTGGTTTTAAGAGAGTTTTGTCTGCTCTGAGTCCTCAGCTCTCAATGGCTGCTTAAAGTGAATACTGCTATCTGTAGCCTGAACTTGAACTTGTGCCTCAAGGGAGAATATATATTGTTCAGGGACACATTATTTTAAAACAAACTTTCAACTTAATGTCAAAAACAGGATTTTGAAAGTTAAATCCCCAAGCAGTATATATATATAGTTTTACAGTCCTTGAGATTTACATTCTCCTCTCCTGTGTTTCTAGAGGTGATGTTACAGTGGTCCTATATGGGATGTTAGTGAAACCTATGTGCCATACATGATGCTTTCAAGGCAAAAGTTGCAGAAGTTGGCTATAAAAGGCTGGTGACTGAGTGCTCATGTGTTCATGCCCATTTCTCCTACAAAGTGAAGATATGTATTAACTAATGTGTTCTCTGTGAACTGGACTGAATCTGTACTGAAACAAAATAAAGCACCCTTTCAAGCTATGAGCGGCAAATGGTTACTGCGTATCATATGCATGCAATACCTAAAGGATTTTTTTTTCTTTTTTTTCATTTGCTGAGTAATTTCCAGTTTTTCCTGAGGCGCTGGTCTTCACCAGTTTGGGAAACAGAACTTGAAGTTTCCATCAAAGCCTCAGTTCTGCCTCAGCTGGGCTTCAGGCTTCAGGTAGTCAAAGCCTGTTATGTCCTAGTTTCCCCTGTTGTCCATCTATCTTTCTATATGGAAGGTGGTCTCCAGCTTCAGAGAAGTACAAATTTCTTGAAAAAGTAACTCATTTATTCTGTGGTAATGCTTAATGTATACAACAGTTCACTCAGCAAATTAGATGCTCTCAAGTGCTTTGTAAGTGTGAGATATAAAGTGTGATGTCAGGTGTGTGTAGGAGGTGGCCTTCTTGTGTAGGTGGGGAGGATTGTTGGATGGGAAAGAGGCATGGGCAGAGCTGCTGCCCGTGTCAGTCTCTGAATAAAATCTGGAGTTTCCTCCCATTGGGTCTTGTTTTCTCCTGCTTATAAAGCAGCAGCATGAAGCCTGTGAAAAGCTGACGGTAAGAAATGCCTTCTGACTCTGGAGGAGAAAGAGCTTCTGTAGAAAGAGTAAAAAGAAAAGCTGGTTCCTAAGACAGCAGAAAAGAATAGGKAAAGAAATGCTGATGAGTAGTAGCCTTTGGCTCCCCCCACCCCCTTCTGTACTTCCAAAAAATTTGCTGTTTCGGCTTTTTTCTCGCTTGACTTTGGCCCCTGGTCTGCTCTGTTTCTTCTCTCTTCCCTGTTGCTTGGTGACTTCCTCTTTCATGCTCATGAGTGAGTTGTACTGATTTCCAACCTTAGATGTCTCCACTCTTGCCTTTTTATTACTAACCTTTTTTTGCTCTCCATTTTACTGTCAACTYGAGCTTCACTATTACCCTGTCCTCAGAGTCGTTTTCCTCTCTGCTTGGATTCCCTGCCGATGCCTCAAGGAACTTGCCATTCTTCAGCAAATACGTTTGTCAATACTAGCTGCCTCAGTGGCTGAACTGAAGCAGCTGGCTGCCTGCTACGTCTTACAACACATGGTTTGTTAAGGTGGACAAAACCTGATGCATATTTACCTTGAAATTGCTCTTTGCCTGCTTCAAAAGCAAGCYGTTGTCCATGCAGCAGGGAGGACTTAGAATCGTAGAATCATTAAGGTTGGAAAAGACCTTTAAGATCATCGAGTCCAACCGTCAGTGCAGCATCCATGCCCACTAAACCATGTCCTGAAGTACCACATCCACACATTTTTTTAATGCCTCCAGTGTTGGTGACTCCACCACTTCCCTGGGCAGCCTGTTCCAATGCTTGACGACCCTTTCGGTGAAGAAATTTTTCCTACTATCCAATCTAAACCTCCCCTGGCGCRACTTGAGGCCATTTCCTCTTGTCCTATCGCTTGTTACTTGGGAGAAGAGACTGACACCCACCTCGCTACAGCCTCCTTTCAGGTAGTTGTAGAGAGCGATAAGGTCTCCCCTCAGCCTYCTCTTCTCCAGGCTAAACAACCCCAGCTCCCTCAGCTGCTCCTCATAAGACCTGTTCTCCAGACCCTTCACCAGCTTCGTTGCCCTTCTCTGGACACGCTCCAGCACCTCAATGTCCTTCTTGTAGTGAGGGGCCTAAAACTGAACGCAGTATTCCAGGTGCGGCCTCACCAGTGCC
>JASVER010000077.1:2857527-2877287 GCA_030449065.1 Oceanodroma leucorhoa
GGCTTGGCTTAGCAAGCTCCTCTGCCAGCTCCCTCAGTACTCTCAGGTGGAGTTCTTGCAGCTGAGGATCGTGATTTTGCCAGTTCTTTAATGTAAGTAGATCTTGTTCTTGAGCCAGTGCTCTAAGGACTTGCTATCTCTTACTCAAGCTTTTGCTACAGTGAGAGCATTATATACAAGAGTAATTTTCCCTTTTGGGCTCCCTGCTTGTTAAAAAAGAGTTGAGTTTGTGTTGCATGCAAAAAAAGCATCTTCTCTATTTCGCTATTTATTTTTGTGGAAGTTGTAGACACTGAAATTATTTGGAAGGTTTCTTTACTTCTATTTAATTTGATTAAAATGGACAAGTGGGAGAAGAAAGAGGCACAGATACACTTACAATGTGATCACATAACCTGTTTTCCTGGCAAAATAGACTAAAATATTTTAGGTTTTCATTTTTGCTTTCTTGACTCCCAATATATCATKCAGTTCCTTCCCATCTAGTTTATCTGATGTCTGTTCAGAAAGGATTTGCCATCATCTAATGCACTAGTCCTTCAGGATTTATCATCTGTTGCCCCTTCCTTTTCTACATTTATTCAAATCTTGGATTTTTTCTCCCTTTGCCCTGGGATTGATCTAGAAGATAGGTGTTAGGAGAAGACTTCGGTGGTTGTAAAGCAAAATGACAGGCAGTTCATAAGCTTTCTTTGCAACTGCCAGGGCATCTTTATAGGTCCTTCTTTGTTTCCTGTCTGTTCAAATGAAACCAAATCACGTCTCAGCCAGCTTTTAAAATCCTGCTCTGCCTCCTTAAGCTCCTGAGGACCTCAGCCACTTCTGAAAACAAGATTTAGCCAAGTCATGTATAAGTTTTGCAATGCTAAAAGAACAAAGCCTACACACCATTAAAAATCTCAGACTCCGTATTCAGAGGACTTGCAAAAAAAATTTAGCAAAACCAGATCATTTCTCCAAGCAGCAATCTTGTAGTAACCCACCTCAGCCCTGACAGTAAGCAGAGCTGGAGAAGTCACACTGGTGCCTGAACAAAAATTGGTGCAAGGGAGCTTCCTCTCCTGGAAAGGTCTGAGATTCCTGAGGCCGTTAATCTTATGCAATGTTCTTAATGACATTTTGAAAAGATCTTGTATGGGTACATGCTTCATTAGTCTTTCCCACCCTGGTGAAAGCGGAGTTGGTCATGGGCCAGAGAGTAGAAAGACTTGCTGCCTCCCGGGTGATGTGGGAGCTGCTCTCYGTGCAGGCAGGCCATGAACAGTAATAGCCATGATAGACATGAGCATCGTGCCCTGGAGGTTGCTCTCCCAGTGGTCCCACCCCATGTGCGCCAAGGAGACCTTTGGGGCCGAAGAGTTTCTCTGGGTACGGCAGAGGGGACTGGAGAGCTGTGCATTGAAGGGTCTGGCTGGTGCCCGCCAGTCAATACGCTGCGGATGTGTCTGGGGCTGCGCTTGTGCCTGTGTGGGAGAGGAACAGCCGGCTGTTCACAAAGGTTTCAGTCATCCAGGAAAACACCACGTCATGCGGGTGAGCGGTTGTACTTGAAACAAGGGAGTGCGTGTGACCTTCCTTAAACTAGAATATGTACAAATAAAACAGGCCTGAAATGAAATGCAATTATAAACACATTTGGAATAACAACTGAGATCTGTTTGTGGGATATGTTGCAAACAGGAAATGGAGCTAAATTCACTGCATTAATAAATGCCTTGCTGCAAATACGTTAGGCACTAGCTRTTAAGAGCTTCCTTCTGGGATCCAGCTGAAGATTTACACGCATTTTAATACACCCAAATCTGAGATGCTCGGCCAAAGACATACAGAACCCCTTCTGTTCTGTACAAGCAGCACTGACATGCAGGGGAATTTGTACACAGCATTTATAGACATTTAAACTAATTTCTTACATTTTTCTTTAAGAGGAAACAAAGTTGTCTTTTGATCATACTAAAGTGCCCTCTTTTTTTTTTCTTTTCTTTTTTCTTTTCTTTTTTATTTTCTTTTCTTTTCCTTTTTCTTTTCTTTTTTCTTTTCTTTTTCCTTTTATCTTTTCTTTTCTTTTTCCTTTTCTTTTTCCTTTTCTTTTTTCCGTTTCTTTTTCCTTTTCTTTTTTCCGTTACTTTTTCCTTTTCTTTTTCCTTTTCAAAAAAGGAAAAAGTAACGGAAAAAGTTTCTTTTCCTTTTTTACTTTTCTTTTTCTTTTTTCCTTTTCTTTTTTACTTTTCTTTTTTACTTTTCTTTTTCTTTTCTGTTTCTTTCTTTTCTTTTTCTTTCTTTTATTTTTCTTTCTTTTATTTTTTTTTCTTTTCTCTTTCTTTCTTTTATTTTTTTTTCTTTTCTTTCTTCTGTAGAGAATGTACAGGACCTGCTGCCAAGATCACATATGGCTGACAGTCAGCGCAAGGGTTAAGGATTTGTGAGCCATGAACATCAGAAATGTCTGGCACATACTCATTTACTCTGCACAGCGATGGAGAGTAGCAGCCGTTACTGCAGCCTTAACTGAAGTGTATCTTCAGAAGGCAATTGCTTAGAAGATAACTAGAGGTACAAGCAGGCTGGTGACTATCCTGCTCATAGCGTGTCTTGCAGATTATGTTCATCAGTGGCACAGAAAGGAGTTCAGAAAGCTGAGAGTTCACCCCGTGGGGTTACAGTAATGAACAGGTTTCGAGGCTGCTTGGTCCTCAGCCCTTTGGCTGTATAGTCAAATGAGTCCCAGCTCTCCCACATCAGTGTCTCTGAGCTGCTCAGGGCTTTGCAGATTTGCCATTTGCTGGTTTCAGATGTGCAGCCAACTGTCAAGGAAGATCATCTCCTCCCAGGCTCGTCTCCTCTCCAAAGACTGGGAGCCCCATGCCCGTAAGCTTCCCACACCCAGCACTGGAGATCTAGAGGGTTTGCAAAGGAGCTGCACGTACGCTGTTTCCAGATGAGGCAGCCCCCCGTGAACGCTGTGGGTCTGTCAATGAGTGAGGGAGACAACCAAGTGACATGAACTATGGAAAATGCTGATGTACTCTTCTTTGCCTGCACCAGAGCTTGGTGTGTGCCACGACAGCCTGGGGTGGAGGGGGGTGGCCAGCAGCAAAGACAGCTCAGAGGGGCTGGATGGGATTCACCCCAAGGGGCTGAGAGTGATAGCAAGCTTCAGCTAGGAAGAATCATGGTGGCTCTGGGAAGTCCTTGAGGACTGGGCCAGTGTTGTGCTTATCTTTGAGTTGGAGGACATGGTACAGCCAGCCTTGTCTCAAGTCTTGGGCAAGTGCAGGAAGCACAACCTCTTCATTCCACTTCCAAACATGTAACAGGGCAGGAAGGTACTAGGGAATGGTCAAAGATTTATGAAGTGCAAATTGGGCCTKACCAACAAAGCTGCCTTCTGTGATAAAAGGCCTGGCTATGGGGATGGGGGGGTGGCCAGTGGATGTAAGACCACTTGGCTTCAGGAAGGCTTTCAACACCGTCTCTACAGCACTCTTGGAAAGAAGCTGTGGAAATATATGCTGGAAGACTGGACTGTTAGGTGAGATGAAAATTGGCTGGACCACTGGGCTCCAGTAGTAGACCGGGGCTAATATTGCTCAGTAGCATCATCAGCCACCTACATGAAGAAAGAAGGTGCATCCTCATTGTGGATGATGATAAGTTAAAGGAGAGTGGTTAACATACCAAACGGAAGAGCTTCAATTCAGAGGGACACAGAGAAACTTGAAACTGGGACAACAGACATCTGAGGAAGTTAAGCAAGGAGAAGTACAGAGTCCTGTGCCCAGGGTGGGGGAAAAAAACAATGTACTGGTGCAGGCTGGGAGCCAAGTGGAAGTGGCGCTGCTGGGAAGGACATGGACCATGTCGAATATGAGCCACTGGGACACTCTCTTCACAATATGAAGAAGATAGGCAGTAGTTAGAGGGAAGTTGTTAGCCCCTTCTTCTCTTCACTGGAGATCTTGTCCACATCAGGAATACCATGTTCAGCTTCAGGTCCCCTTGTTCAAAAGGGTGTTGAGAAAATAGGGTCCAGCAAAAGGCTATCAGGATGATCATGGTCTGGGGGACGTGGCCTACAAGAAGAAGTAGAGAGAGCTGGGATTGTTTAATCTAGGGAAGAGAAGGCCTAGGGGTCCACAACTACTTGGCGGGGAGTTACAAAAATAACAGGGACCAACTGGCCTCAGTAGCAGCAGATAATATACCAGTGGGCATTAGCATCAAACTGCACCTTTGGAATTTCAAATTGGACTTTAGGAAAATTTCTTCACTAGGAGGGTGGTGCAGCCCTGGGGCAGACTAACTAGAGGCATTGTGGTATCTCCATCCTTGGAGGTCTTAAACACTTGTCTAGACGAAGCCACAGCTGACCGGATCCAGTGTTGGCAAAAACTCCGCTCCAAGTGGGAGGTTGAGCTGGATGATCTCCAAAGGTCATTCTCAGCTAACATTTCTGTAATCCTTTGATCAAGCTTCATCGCTTTGACTGAGACTGCTAAGTTGGATACTCCAACAAGCTTTCCGCTCAACAGGTCAAATAGCCCGGAAATAGAGGGTGGTCTCCTCTTGTTTTATTTGAGCAGAAGAAAAGCAGTCCTCACAATTTTATTCAGCTTTGTCCTGRTTGCCCCAAAATTTTACATGTGCTAGAAACAATATTCGGTTCTTTCATGGGACTGGATTTAGATGCAGATTTTTAATGTCTAATTTGACTGATAGACTGGAGATATTGCCACCAAACTGCCATAATCAACATTTCTTTTGCAAGACGATGTTGATACCAGGCAGATAATGCACCAAGGTGGTCTCATCCAGGCAGCAAACCCCAAGCAAGGCACCAGACTTGCCTGTAGCACAGCATGGGGGATGTGGGGAGGTGGAGAAGCTCTGCACCTCTGTCCACTGCTGTCAGAATAGCATGGGCTGAGACTTTTGCAAAATCATGGAAGTCCGTGTGTTATTTATAAAGTTGTTTCACTACTTCAAGCATTAAGGAAAAGATCTTTATTGTGGATACTTCTGTTAAACAAAAGGAGGTGATAAACTATTTTGCAAAGGTGTGAATTTCCAGGGTATTTTCAGCAAATACATACACCTGTCACTTTCTTCAAAGACAGGATTACATATCCACTGGTGAAATACTTGCCTTTCCTAATTAATACCCATCTCTATTTATGAATGAATATCAAGGAACTTGGAGGTGCAGCATGAACTTCTATTCCCTGCGGCGATCTCTCCTGTTGCACCCGTTTGTACAGAAAGAGACTSTCACATTTACAACGTGGTGTTCAGCATAGGTTCTTGTCATCTCTTATATTTCAATTCAACCTCATTTAAGTCCAATAAATAAATTGCCACCTCCATCCAACCTCCCTCAGGAAGAGAAAAAGACTAATGTCATTCCAGAAATGAACAGCCAGAGCACCTACTGAAAACTGCCTTTTGTCATTCCACAATAAGGAGAAACATCAGCCAGGATCATTTGCAGAGAATCAACAAAAAAAGGAGTCAAAAAGCAAACTCAGCTGCAATCCCAGTTTGCTAAAGAGTTGGGTTCATACCATAAATAGTGGTAATTGTTTTTTAATTTAATTAAGTGTGCACGTAGCTATGTAATTAAAAAGCATGTAGGCGTTCTAGATTTCTTTAGAAACTACCCACCACTTTCAGTCTTGCTGTCTGTCTGCTTTGAGTCACAGGGGATGTGAAGCAACCCTTCTGAAGGGCATTAAAATCTTTGGAAAAAGAAAGGGGAAGTTTTAAAACAGGTGTCCCATGTTAACGTAGAGAATGATTTACAGCTGCTACTAGAAACTGAAAGAGCTCCCCCCCAGCCAGGGTCTCTGGGCACATGGTGGGATGCACCAGAGACAGGACAGAGCAGAAGGGATGGGGTGGAGCTGCAAGCTGAACCCTCTGAAAGCACAGACTGACCCCAGTGCCCAGGGAAATTGACATCTCTGCAAGTGCTTGTTGCCTTTAAAGTAATTTTGTTGTTCTTTTACTGCCTTTGTTTATGTGGATGTGAGGTCTCTCATAACCGACTGGCTTTTATCACAGGATAGATCATGTGTGTGTTTCAGTAAGCACCTAACAATTAAGTTGCTGAGTTCTATAATGTGTGAGCTAGACTTCTTAAGTTTTTACATAAAATACACCTTCCTTTGGTACCTCTTACTTCTAGGGCTGAGGGACAGTTCTTGGTCTCCTGCCCATGTTTTTTCTAAGTAAGTAACTTTGCTTTCTTGTTAGCTTTCCTTCATGATCTGTTATTGCAGAGTCCTTAAAAAAAAAAAAAAAAAAAAAAAAAAAAAAGCTAAAATGCATAGTATATCATGCAAGTCAAATATTCCAAGTTGTGGAGAGTCATTGGGGTATTTCTACATATCTATGTCTTTACTTGCCTTACTCTGAAATGGCTAAGTTTCTCCTTGAAGCTGCTGGAGCTTGTCAAGTTGCTGTTAATGAAGGTGACTTTGAAGGTGAGGAGGTGGGCTAGTAAATCTAGCCCAGTCTCCTGACTAAAAGCTGTATCTTTTTCCCACTCTGCATCATGGGTTTTTGCCAAATCAGATTTTCTGGTAAGACATCCTGCCTTGATGTGAGGATAACAGGAGACTGGGAGCCTTATGCTTCTTTTTCATGCTTCGCTTTATTTGGGTAAGGTTAACCTGGTGCTGATGCTGTGCAAGTGTCCTACGTTTCTAAGGCTGGTATCCTGACTGTAACTCCTAGCCATTATATTGTGGTATTTTTCACTCTGAAGGTGCATTTACATTGTAATTAAGTCACCTCATGATGTCTTCAAAGACAGACCGAATTGCTTAAACTCCTTAAGGGCGTATCAGTACAGAAGATGAGACACGTTCTCCTGGCACAATTATACCAGTAAAATAAAGTGCCAGGCACCAACAGAGCTCCCCACAAGGACACTGTTGTTTTGGGGTAGAAGTAGGTTTTCTTTTCCTTTTCTTTTAAACTCCTTCCAAAGGGATCTTGGAAGGTCTCCCAGTGCTCTCTCCTGCCTGGGGGAGGATTTGGAGGTGGGAGAGAAGCACCTGAGCCTTTGCAGCAGCTTCACCCCAACTGTCACGTGTAAATCAGGAGATGCCCTGCATCCATGACCCTCTTGGATGCGGGACATGARCTTTCACGAGGGCTAACAAAAGCCCACAACAGTCCCCGGCACTCCTTACCCCTCTAGGCAAGCACAGCACCCCGAGCCCTGCTGAGACCCCGCTTGGCCCTCATAGCCMATGAGACTCCTGAATTGAACTGATATAACATTTTTACAATCACTTATACAGAAGAGCTGTTTCCAGTTTAAAACTCAAGGATAGAGTTGCCTCAGAGGTTTTTGGGGTTTTTTTTTTTGTAAGTTAAGAGCAACCTGAAAATAAAGGCATGAAAGTTCACTGGAGCCTGTTTCAGCCTGTAAGTGGGTCACAAGACACTGAAGCGCTGAGTGAAGTAACACCCACACAAATCAAATAAAAGAGTAGCTAACCTTATTTAAAAATAATAATCTTTCTGGATGCCTTAGTCATAGATGTCTTAGCCATGAAAAATTCAAGACACCAAGCACTTAGTGAAGAAATGGCCGCAGAGGATGCCTCCAAACCTAGGCACAAAATTATCAGACTGACATTAGTAGTTAAATCACCTCTCCTCGATGCTCCAGGGACCTGGGATGCATGCAGTTTCCATCGGAAATAATGAAATTCATGAGTATGAACCTTGGAAGTGGTGCGTAGTGAGGGATTTAGAGGAGAAAATCTTACCAAGGTATCTCATACAGAAGTTGGCCTTAAAAAAAAAGCCAAAAAAGCTCAAACAAACCCTCAAACAAACAAAAAACTTGAAGAACTGGGGAGCAGGTAAAACTGTGTGAAACCCTGCATGGTGACTAGCTGACATTGCTGAAAGATGGATGCTGCTGTGGAGAGCACTGCTAAGCTGAGCGGAGTTGTAATCTAAATAGCTTGAGAGCCTGCTCGCAGGTTTTATCTTTGCTGGTGGTAATTACGGTACAGCCCCAACCAGCACCACAGTTCGTCTGTAATTACCTCGGGCCTACAGGTTTCCTGTAGGAAGTTTTACATATTCTGGTGACTGGGTCTGACTGTTAAGGGGCTGCAGGCAAACAGACAGCCATGGGTGTGCGAGGCTGAGCGGCGTGGAAGGATGGGGATTCACCTCCTGAGCGCGTCTGCTTGCAGGAGTATGCTGGTTTTGGCTGGGATGGAGTTAATTTTCTTCATAGCAACTTGTATGGGGCTGTGTTTTGGATTTGCACTGAAAACAGTGTTGATAACACAGGGATGTTTTAATTATTGCTGAGCAGTGCTTACATGGAGTCAATGCCTTTTCTGCTCCTCACCCCACCCCACYAGCGAGTAGGCTGGGGGTGCACAAGGAGTTGGGAGGGGACACAGCCGGGACAGCTGACCCCAACTGACCAAAGGGATACCCCATACCRTATGGCGTCATGCTCAGCATATAAAGCTGGGGGAAGAAGAAGGAAGGGAGGGGACGTTCGGAGTGATGGYGTTTGTCYTCCCAAGTAACCGTTACGCGTGATGGAGCCCTGCTTTCCCGGGGATGGCTGAACACCTGCCTGCCGAGGGGAAGGAGTGAATGGATTCCTTGGTTTGCTTTGCTTGTGTGCGTGGCTTTTGCTTTCCCTATTAACCTGTCTTTAYCTCAACCCACGAGTTCTCTCACTTTTACTCTTCTGATTCTCTCCCCCATTCTCTCTCCCATGGGGGAGTGAGCGAGCGGCTGGGTGGGGCTTAGTTGCCAGCTGGGGTTAAACCACGACAAGGAGTCAGGCATGAAGGAGGAGGCTGGCTGGGAAGGGAGAGATATGAGGTTGTGTGACCGATCCCAAATGCCTGGAGGGGTTAACTAATAAGCTAACAGACCCTTCAGCCTTCTCCTTGCTGGGGATGGCAGGTGGTAAACCTTTGGCATGCCTGGCCCAGCCTTGCAACGTTTGCTTATGCTGCCCTTCTTATGGGTTTGCCCTGCAGGTGCCTGTGGTCCCCCCATTGGTATTTTCCCCAGCCACATTGCCCAGAGTGAGGGGACCGGCTGCTTCCAGCTGTTACGTTGCAGTACAGCTGTTGGCTTGGAACTTCCCTGTGTTACTGCTCTTAGTTTTGACCAACAGAGACGGGATTGTGCCGCAGCGGTCGATCTGGGCTCTGCCTGCCATATCAGTCTTTGGAGTGAGCTCCCCTGCTTGAGCAGAGTTTGGCTTTCTCTTAGCAGACCTGCTGAGCTCCTGTTTACCTGTTCAGCAGTGGGATAAAGGATAGCAGCATGGGATGTGAATCAGAGTGGTGAGTCTCTCAGTTTTAACTTACCTCTGCTTCTCTGCTGGGAAATGGAGATAACTGGAGATAATGCAGTTACTCTTCTGCTCTGGGCTTGCCCTGTCATCATCCTGTAGTTTCCTGGTAGAAGAGAGGAGAGAAGGGTACTTCTGCTCCTGTACAAATGCATTGTACCTGGGCACATCTACGAGCTTCTAGGTGTTTGACAGAAAGGAATACTGTCCTCCCATCAACACTACCTCTGATTTTTTAAATTTTTTTTTTTTGTAATTGACAGTAAAAACCAGAATGGAATAACTTCACAGTGAAAATGTTAAAAACTCACATATAAGACAGGAGGGATGTAAGGTTATTTGCACCTATTGTATCATTCTGCATGTGATGTCCTGGCAACAGAAGTGGACCTTCCTCAGAGAGATGGTTTCCCGCCATCTGTTTGAGCCTGAGCTTTGATGTGCCCTGATGCAGCAGCCCATGAGCAAACTGTGGATGAGGGCCACCCAGCTGCAACATCTAATCCAAACGCCTGCACACTGATGGTATAAATGACCAGGGTACAGACTGGCTAAAGAGGAGAACGCTTTGTATCCAAAATTTGGGACACCAAAAAGAAAACCAACAACACATTACAGAAATGTTCTCTGTATTTGTCAAAATAGCCTCATGTTTGGCATCAGCTTACGGTCAATGCTTTCATGGTCCCACAATGCACGAAGGATGGGTGACTGTAGAAGTGTAATTAGTGGAGCTTTTCTCATCAAGCTGTGGTTCAGCTCTGGTTTTGGATGCTGATGGCAGCACAGAATACCTTTATTGCCTATAAATACAGACTCTGAATTCTGTAGGAAGCCCACTTTACCAGCTGAAAATGCACTTTAGGAAGAAAACTAAACCTTTTGACCTTGAAATAGCTTCCAAATTCTAAAAGCAGCACATCTAGCTAGCTAGCTGCTTTAGTTACAGACATTAATCACTGCCGTATTTTACACAGCATGTAAAATTTAAGTAATAGAATCATTGTCCCCATCACCATATTTGCAACTAAAAGCTGATAAATAGAAGCACTGACCTCAGCTGGTCGATTTAACCCGATGAGTCATGGTCTTGGGGCCACATATGCTTCCTCTGCTAATATTCTAGTTCCTATTTATTTTTTAAAGTGCGCTGGCATGCTGTGTACCACAGAATAGCTTCTCTAATGGGCAATTCCAGAAATAGAAATATCCCTTTATTTCCCTCTCCTTTGTCAGGGCTTCACAGTCACCACTTATTCTATACAGAGCTGCAGCATCTCAAAGAGACAAGGGCAGGAGTGCTGCTGGGAGAGAGGGAGGATGCGCAGAGTTAGGCTGTCGAGCAGTGAATTCCGCTGGAAGTTCTCTGCCTGAGAAGCACCCTGGTATCTTCTTGCTTTTTGCATTACAGGGAGCTAAGCTGTAGAGAAAGATGCAGCAGATGCGGGCTCCTCCACTTCAGCTGCTCTGGGTAGCTACGTATGTGCCGCAACAGCGGGATCTGCCCACAGCAATAGATTTGGTATTGCTCTCGATGAAATTTTCTCTGCAAAAGGCTGGCTTTTTCAACACAGCTGAACCAGAGAGAGAACTGAACCACAGTATGGCATTTCAGTCGGGGTGGTGGTCCACAGCAGACCACTTGCCTTGGACTGGGGTCCCCCAGGGCTGGGCGCTGTGCAGAAATACAGAATGGAAAAGCCCTCTTACTCCCCCAGCCAGATGTTTGCAACTCAACTTACTAACTTTGCAAGTTAATATTCACATGTATAATATTTAAATGAATGCCAGCTGACTTCATCACCATATCAGTGTTGATCTAAGCTGGTGAATCATGGTCTTGGGGCCACGTGTGCTTTCTCTACCACCGTTCAGATGGGTACAGGCAGGGGTGACTGTACAGGGAAAGGATGAGATGAGGCTGGGCAGAGGTGGGTGCTCAGCACCCCGGACCACACAGACACCCTGCCAGCAGTCTGTATGCCAGAAGAATAAGAAGGGAAGTGAAGGAGGAACTATGGCACTTTGCAGATCACTCTGCGTTAAGGAGCATCAAGGGAAGAAATACCAAAGTGACTGATAGAAGGTCTCAGAAGTGGGTCTACTAGTACATCATCTGGCACCATCAGGAATGGCATTTGCTCAACGACCTCCCACCCACCCTGTAATTACGACCTCAAAAATGCTGCAATCAATATGGTTATCAAATGTTGCATCTGTACCCAGACATGGACCACGGTCCAGTGGCTTCCATGCAGGCAGGAACCTGTCTGGTTTGCAAGACAAAGACTTCGTAGAGTCCAGGCTGTCACACAAGGCCCTGAAGGCCATGGCTTTCACCAGCCTGTAGATGCTCCCATGCAGATCTGGCCTCTTGCAATAAAGGCCTGATGGGGACCATTCCTCTGCTGGCCTCCAGCTGAGAAACCAAGCGAGAGGCAGGTGGCTCCTGTGCCTCTGCTCCATCCCCAGCTCAAAAAGTGGCTACGCGGGACATAGCCTCGGAGTGTACATCGCTGCGTTGCCTTTTCCTCTCCTACAGGCAGATCTGCAGTGCCACAGCTCCCTAAAGAAGCCAAGCAAAAGCAGCTGCTTGCTGAGCGGCACCGTGCTGGTGAGGAATGGCAGGTTTGCACCTGGGTCTCCTGCAGCCCTTTGGCCCCAGGTACTTGTTCAGATTGCAAATTGGCAATGAAGTATTTAAAAAAAAAAATAAAATGTTGAGGCAAAAGTCTTTGGCTGCCTGTGTAACAGCCCCTTGTATTACACAAGCATCACTTAGACTCCTTTGATATTCATGGTGTTTATGGCACTTAGACGTCTTTGCTCGAAGCAAATTAACTCCAAATCAGGCTAGGCCTTCCGTTAGACCTGACAGATTCATGATAAGGACAAGGCTCGTTCATTCACTGCTCTCAGAAAGAAATAGGAGTATAAACAGCTATCGCGCTGACTCACTTCCATGTGCGAATTCACCAGGCTGGAGAGTGTAATGGGCTGCTAATTCTGGCCCTTAGCTGGATCCTCCTCTCTTCAGGCATATCCCCATTCCTCCCCTCCCCTGCTCGGCTCTCTGGGTGGTAATTCTCTGCCTTCTGACTCTTTAATGGCACTGAAATGGGATTTATACAGGGGATATTTAGCAGATTTGCATTAGTATTTGACATTTCGGCTTTTGGAAGTTTTCAATGATGTTATTTGCAAGGACATTTTTTATCGCTGTAAATTGCAATTCTTCAAGAGCAGTGTAGCAGTTTAATTTTGTAGGTCTGTCATCTCCCTCTCTGTCAGGATTTCTGCTGATTTATTCGATTCACTGGTCCTTTGGATTTCTTATGCTTGTTACAACACACCTGAACCTCAATGACACAGAAAAATGTTCATTTGAAGTAACAGTTCTGGCTTGCAGTGCTTTGGATTTGATACAAAAATAGAACTGTGTAGAAGACTTTTTTTATTAGCTTTTTCAGAATTCTAGACCCCAGGTAGTTCAAGCTGAATAACAGTGTGTTTTACTTAAAAAAGGAAACCAGATATTGGTTGCTTGAAATGGCCACTGAAGCAAGATCTGGGAGCACTTATGAGAGACTTTTGCTGCTTCACAAGACTTCACATCACATGCTCTGAGGACTAAAAAAATTCAAGTGTGCATCTTTTTCCATTAGCCAGTTTGTATTTTGTTAGCCTTGGATCTCGTTGTTGGKTTTTTTTTTTTTAATGAGTAAGTACAAGAAATACAAAAGGAAATATTGCAGTGCAAAAGCCTAAACAGAAGAGGCTGTTGTGGCTGTGCAATGGGGATGTAATAAAGAAACACTAACTGCAGCCCTGGCAGTTAGTAGTGGGTTTGGGTTTTTTTCCAGAAAATTCATTTGATGAAGATTTCCACAGTAACAAATATAATTTGGGGAGAAACCCAGACAATTCTAGGAACAAAGAAAAGGATGCAGCCCATACCATAGGAGTAAAAACTGGCAGATTAAACTAAGAAGTCTCTCTTGATTACCAGATCTCTGTGTGGAGTATTACAGAGACCTTCATGATCCACAAAGACATTCTGACAGTGCACTTCAGTTCTGCCTTGCCCTCATTTGACAAGATTATTTTGCCTTTCTTTAGCACTTTACAGCTGAGATTCCAAATGTCTCAGAAAGCACCTGCCATATGGACCCTGGCTAGATAAAGATGTATTTTTTGTCCTTATTTGACATGGTAGAATATTAAGACATTGAGTTATGGAGAATTCAAAAATCTGCCTTTGGAAACGGTGCACCCCTTTCAGAGCTGCTTGAATTTCCAGAGAAATCACTGCTGTTATGAGCAAAAGGATTAAAATATCTCTTCCTTTCTTTTTTTTCCAAGTTCAGAAATAGAGTTACTGGCAGATGGCCTGTGGTGCTCAGTGCTCATTCAAACAGTACTGAAATATTAGGAATTTCTGTCCATGTGTACAGGCACATACAGACCCACATGCACACACAGAAACAATTCTAGGCAGAGTTTTAATGTAATTTTCAAATCAAAGCATACTTCAAGGCAGACGCCAGACCAGATTCAAGCTAAATTTGTAGGCTGAGCTCATCAGATGAACGGTACTATCTGACTGCAAAAGATTATAATGATTAACATGTGTGACAAATATTTTATTGAACGAGTAGATTGTTTACTGGCTTTGTCCGCGGCAAGTGTTTCCTGCCCCCGCGAGGAGAGGACGTCAGACTGGTGGTTTGCATTATGAAATCAGGCTGATCCCCTTGGTTCTGGTGGACCATGAACGTGGCCGTGTTGGGGAAAGCAGGAGCGATGCCGCGACCTGGGAGCAGGGCAGTGCTGGCTGCTGGCGAGCTGTGGGGCAGTGCTTCTCCAAAACTTGGCTAGTCTCTTAAAACACTTCTATTTGCACAGCCCTTGATTAATGTAATGCTGATTAGGCACTGATTCAGCTATTTGTGCATTAAAGATCTGGACATTCCCCTGGCGACAGATTGCTTTGGCAATGCTTAAGCAGGACTTGGTATCTACTGCACAGTTATTTTATAAGTCCTTGGTGCCAGTTCTGTGCAAGAAAGGGTTTCATCAGTGCTTTTCTGACCATTCGGTCAAGACAGCACACAATCAACTATTGTGAATAAAATATTCTGGTTTCTCCAACAGGTATGTTCGGATACGGATTTTTTATGCAAAGATGATGTTCAAATTGAAGGAGGTGCTTTGAAACAGTAAATGACTCTATATGTGCCCACATATTTAACAAGGAAATATAATAAATCCTAAAACACACAGAAGCACTGCTGTAGACAAAGGGAGGAATGAAGAGTTGATCATCTAATAATAGAAATCAAAGAAATCCRAATGTTATTTCTTCAAAGAAAAATAAATACAGCATCAGAGCAGGTTTGATAACCATTGCACAATAATAAAGAGGAAGATGACAAATTTGCTAAAGAAATTAGCAAAAAATCTTATCGTAATGAGAAGCTCTAAGATGATCTTTAGTATTTGATTTTTTTTAACCTTAGACTTTCTGTATCTACTTCTTCGGTCTCTGCAAATATTCTCTCTACAGTCAAGTTCATCCAATGGATGAATTTGACCTCTGATATCTTATACCACTGAAATCAAAGCAAATGTTGATCTTGGAATTATATGGATGAGAGTCTTCAGAGAACTGTATCTTATATATATTGCAAAATAATCTTAGAGAGACTTTTACTGTCAGGAGCTTGGAAAACGAATGTTTCTATGAAGATTTGTAGCTGAGTGTTGGAATCTGAGACACTTTGATCCTTACAATTTACTTATTTTGGTCTGTTATGGTACTTATATAGAGTACATATCTTAGACTTTTGCAGCAAATGAATAATTTAATGGGTGGTATCCACAAACAATTTATAATAAATGTATCTAAGTTTATATTTTCTCACTTTAAAGTTCAGATCCTGTTGATGGTGGCATTTTTGCTCCCTGCCTTCACCCCTCAGTATGTTGGAGGCAGTTGTCCTTCTATGTTTCATGCTAACTTAAACTAAGTACTTCTTAAGGGTTGCCCACTTTTGTGCTCTGGGGAAAACCCATTGCAACTGGGGAACTCTACATCCTAGTAAGGCTTGCAGTTAGTCTATGAAAATAGAGGAGGAAGGACATAAATGGAGAGAAATCCCTGCTGATGGATTCACAGCTATTAGCTTGTTTTTTCCCCCTTGCTGTAAAGATGTAGTAGGTTTCAAAAGGCAGTAAAAAAGTATTGAATCAGCATCCTTTTTGTTGTTGTTGTTGTTGTTGTTCCCATTTGTAGCTAGTGATCCAAATTAAAGCTGGGACGAAGTGGAGTGTCATTATTACAGATGACATGAGGCTGTGCAGAGCCAAATTGTGACTGTGGCTCTGAACCTGGCGTGATTGTTCACTTTCTGTGTGCGGCTCCATCCGACTTCCAAGATTTCTCTTATTCAGCCCTTTTAGTCTCATATTTGCTGCAGCATGTTATGGAGGAGACATGTAATGTGTTCCCTCTCTTGGGCTTTGCTTATGCAAAGCAAATCACTGTCACTGCTGCTGCAGTGGAAGTTGTATGGATACGCTCTTTCAGGGTAAGACACAGTCCTGGAAAAATTGCTTTGCTTTTGAAGTAATTATTTACAAATAAAATTGGAACAGTGTGCCCACCTGAGGACCACAGTAACTCCAGGTTATTACTGTAATCATGCTGGTTAATTTTTCCAGGTAGACAAGGAAATCAACAGGATAGTTCATTTCAGTCTCCTTGTGAATGGATATTATAATAGCACAGCTAGTGGTGACTTGTCCTTGGTCTGTTTTATACCAGCTATATACTTGGGAGAGTGTGTGTGTCTGTGTAAAGGGCAGAGATGAGAAGAGAGAGGAGCAATATTAAAGATGAAAGGTCCTAGTTTTGTTACATAAACACAGGAAAACACAAGTCTTGCCAGTGGAGCTCACAACGTGTCAGGAGTCACGTTGCGGTTTTTAAATCTCAGCCTGAATTTTGGAAGCTGCTGGGGGAAAGTCGCAATTCAGGTTAACCAGCCCCAGATACTTAGCAAATATTGGGGCACTTTGTAGTGTCAGTGACGGCAGCGTTACATACATCCCACCTGGATATGAAGATGATGTGSTTTTTCATTTACAATTTCTGCTCTACCTACTGCCAGACAGTCTGTCCCCAAGCCACTAAACTAGTGGCCAAGTGGCATCAAATCAGCCAGAGAAAAACTTCAGAATAACATGAACTCCCACATCTGGGGATTTCAGGGAGAACTGAGGGCAGGTGATAGCTCAGCAGATCTGCCTGGATCGCTGGATGTTGTCCAGCCATCCCCAGAGTGCAGCAGAAGACAGACCCTGTCAGGGTGGCACGGGTCAGGGCAGAAAATACTGCTTGCGCTCGGAAAATGTGACAAAATTACAGATTGCTGAAGCTGGCATTGGGATAAAACGTTGTCAGGGTGACTAAAATCTGCTGTGTAGCAACTCTGAAAGTATTCCAGGTTTCTGAAAATATACTACTGAAATTTGGTCCTGCTGATACCGCCACACGAGGTTATACGATCTGAGCAGCGTTTGAATCCCGAAAGCTGAATATTACACCATCAGCTTCATTTGAGCTTTCTCCCTGCTTTCTGGTGTCTCTCCTTTTCCTTGGCCTCCAGCTCCTCTTCCAGGTTCCTCTGGGGTCCAGATAACTGTTTTACTTTCAGCATCCTTCCCTTATCTAAAGCAAAATAAAATGAGATTTTGGGCACTTTCTGGGAGGTGAAGTGTGGAAAACACTGAGGGATATACTTAATCTCTACTCAGCTGGTGTCCGAGAAAAACACAGAATGCTGCTGATGCTATCAACATCTGACCAGGTTGCAAAGTACAAGTACTGCAAATCCTATATATCAATGTTGGGACATCCATACTCATGAAATCACATGTAATTAGGATTTTGATGTTCATATTGCAGAAGAGGTGCATAACCTTCAGGAAGAGCAGCAGAAAAAATAGTATTTCTGATGTGTAAAAGGAGAATGTAAAATATTGCTGGCAGCCTCCATAATTACTGATTCCAGTTGCAGATAAAGTTGACCTTTCCATAGAGATCTGCAGAGTAAACCAACACACATATAGCACAGTATCTCTTCTACCTTTTGGCTTGATAATCAGAAGATATAAGCAATGATTGATTTACATTACAAAATTGAATGCCAACAGCTGCCTATGAAAGTACTTAGCAAAAGATGTTGTTTATGAGCATCAGCTTTGCTTCCATGGTATAATCCTGCCAGAAACCAAACGCGCTGCAGCAGGAGCACCAAACCTTCAGCGCTTTATAACGTTATCTTACAACTGATGTAGAAAATGGGGAAAAYGTATATGACTGACTTTAGACAGATTTAAATGATATTGCTATGTAGGAGGATAAGAAAGATAAAGCAAAGTCCCTTATCATGCCATTTCTACATCGGTGCAACCCCTGAAATGAATAGAATTGCTCTGATTTGAATGAGAAGGGGTTCAGACATAATCTGCTCTCTTGTCTTAGTGGCGAGCTGTACAAATAGGCTGGACTGTGGACCTTTAAAAATGAAGTTAACGGATGATCAGAAGTTAGTGCATTTATATTTTAGTGATTCTGATCCATATGCTACTGCTGCAGAAGTTAATCGTCACATTTGCATGGCTATCGGCTATTATTTTCTGCCAGAATTGATCACAGGGGACAGCCATGCTCTGAAATAAGGGCTCAGCACTCTGGGCTGCTATCCTGAGGTGCTGTGGGACCTCTGGGGATTTTTCATGTCCTACTGGGAGATAATTACATTTTTGTACTTGGGAGTCAAAGGGAACGATTCTCAGAGTTTCTCCTGCTTCACTCTATCATCCATCTTGCTGTTGTGAGCTAGCACTGTTTCCAGAGAGCTACCTGACAGCACGGAGGAATCATTTGCAAGCACGGCTGTTCTCATGCAGATAAATAAAGAACAGAGCATTGCTCAAAGGCAGGTTCTTAGAAAGAGGGTGAAAAAATCACGAACAGAGACTGAACCAGTTTGATACTGCAGTGCTTTTGGAGAGGTCTCAATCCCCTGTGACCTGGCACTGGCAAGGGCATGGGGCAGTGTTAGCCACATGGTGTCTTCAGTGGTGGCAGAACTTCATACACCCCCAAATCTGTTTTCATTGAAAATTCACGGAATCCTGTGCTGGATTAACCCCGTCCCTGCAGGGAACCACCTAATGGGATTGCACTTCAGCATGAAGATGCAGGGGATAAAACACAGTGGGACGTGGTTCTCCTGAGCGCTGCTTGGTTAACTGTGACCTGGCGTGGTGTCTGCATGTTTGCCGGCAGTGCTGGTGGAAAACTTGGCGTGCTGCTTGCCGGGAGCTGCCCTACTGCCAGTCCCAGCAGTTATTACTTGCTCCGTGTGCCTGGGATTTCCTCACTGAAACAAGGTCACCGGCAGGAATCACACACCTATTTTTTTGTGCCTCATCCCAGAGTTCAGCAGCATGGAAGGGGTTCATGTTTTTTTCTCTCATTGCATGCCATGGCCTGGCCGATGCACTGAAAACCTCCCTGCTCTGCATGGAGGGTGGTCAAGAGTGTGCTCTGCGATACTATTTTATTTGCATGGAAGTATTCTGCATCTGCAGAACAATTCAGCTCAACTAACGCAATCCTTCGCGTGTAGAAGAGTCCTAAGGCACTGTCTGGTGCCTCATGCTGAGTCTGTCACTGCAACAAGTGCCTCTAGACAACCCTGCGCTTTAAACGCTGGGCTTGATTTASTTATCAGCCCAGACATTGGAGTCATAAGCGATCATCTTCAAAGGAGTGATAGGCAGAGCATCTGGGCCAAATTGTAACGTGATTACCTAACAGAGTCTTTAATAAAGACAATACTTTAGAGACACTTCGGTTGATCTGAATTTTTTTTATTTTTTTTTTTTTTTTAGATTTAATTTTAGAACAGCAGTACTGGAAACGCACTCCCTGAGCCTTGTATGGGGGCATGCGTCAGGAAGGGACTCTGGCTTGAAAGAAAACAGAGCCACTGACCATTTCCTTTTCCAGTGCCCAGGAAAAGTGAACCTGGAAAAGCAACCAAACGTTTTAGAATGTACTTTCATTTTAATAACCTTAAGTTTCTAGTAAAAAAGGAACTTTTTTAAATTAAAAAAGAGTTCTTTTAGCTCTTTTAAAAAAAATGGGTAATTTACTGTTCATTTAAGTCCTCTTTGGAACTAGCCCTGCCTGCTGAGCGAGCACAGAAGATAAAAGCGATACAAGGAAAATATTTAAAGGACTTWAAAAAATCCGGACGTGCCCAAAAATATTAAAAACCTCCACAGACAGACGCCTGCTCCTCGGGGGCCGGAGATCTCAAGCGACCCTTGG
>JASVER010000077.1:2877805-2989782 GCA_030449065.1 Oceanodroma leucorhoa
GGCGGGGCTGGGCTGGGCTCCGCGCCCCCCCCCCCCCGCTGCCGCAGCGGGCCGAGGGGGCTCCATCCCCTGGCGGTCGGTGGACGTCATCCCCCCCCCGCCACCGGCACCGGGAGGCTTCATTCACCGGCGGTCGGTGAGGTGCAGCCCCCACGCCGGTGCCAGCGCGGCTCCGTCTCCTGGGGGTCGGTGGGTGCCTCCCCCATTACCCTGGGGGGCTCCATCTCCTGGGGTCGGCAGGATGCATCCCCCCCCCACCCTGTGGCTGGGGCGCTTCATCTCCCCCCTGGGCATTGGTGGGATGCAGCCCCCCAAATGTCAGCGGGGTGCCACCCCCATGACCCTTGGGGCTCCATCCCTAGGGAGCCAGAGGGGTGCATCCCCCCCTGCAGGGTGTCAGTGGGATGCATACCCCATCATCCTGGGGGCTCCATCCCTGGGGGATTGGTGGGGTGCATCCCCCAGGGACCAGCCAGACTCCATGCCCAGGGGCCAGTGGGGTGAATCCCTTTGTAGGTCAATGGGGCAGGTGTCCATCTCCCCAGGGTCAGTGGGGTTTCATTCCCCTGAGGGTCAGTGGGGTGCATCCCCTGGTCTGGGGGTGCTTGCAGGGTCTCTGCCCAGATCTTGCTCTGCTGACCGTGCGCCTKCATGGAGGGCAAGGGGCAGCTCCATTGCCTCCTGTGACACTTTCTGCTATCTCCCTGTGCTGTGGATTAGGTCATGTCGTGACAGTTACTGTCTTGCAGTGCAGCAGGGCCCGGGGATATGAGCAAGAGGGGTGGTAGTCACATAAAAACAACCAACCCCCTCCCCTTCCCTGTATGCAGCAGTCTAATAAAATCAGACAGCATGAAACATCTGGCTGATCTTTTTTTTTCCCCTAATCATCAGAAAGTAGTTCTCTGTGTCATTAAATACTCTCGTCCGCACAAAGCAGGCTGTGATATATGCAGTGTTGTAAGCCTGGGAGTGGTTGTGGGTGAAATATGTAAGAGGAAAACATCAAGACCTGACCTCAAACTCTGAAGTTAACTGTGCTGCCTCTCCTTCGGGTGGCCTGGGGTACTCTCTTAAACCTATATCAGTTTGTAACTATCTGACCATTACGCTTGGCTGCAGAAAGCTCTGATGCCCCTTTGAAGGTGCCATAAAGCTATAAATGGGCTTAATATAGCCCATCCCGTTAACCTCGGTGCTTTCCCTCCGTAGCTTTTTAATGAACTGCAACACTCATGAATTTCTCTCAACGGGCTGTCAGATCTTCTCTGCTTCTGTCTAGAGAAAGCGTGGCGGGGCTGTGCGAGAGGAGACGTCCCTGAGCCACCTTCTCTCCCTCATCCCTGGGGGCTGCGGGATTTGGTGGGGGATTGACACGACGGGTAGGTGCGCTCGGGCCAGCACAGCGGCGGCAGGTTCAAGCACCGTCCCCAGCGTCCCTGCGTTAGCCTCTTGATTTTAGTGGAGCCATCAGGGCTTGGGCTTCATTTCCTCCCGGCAAAGGGGCAGCACGAATGGTTGTGAGCAGATCTTGTCAGAGCACTTCACTGCTTTTGTCTAAGTTCATCTGCCTTCATCTTAAGGCAAACTGTGATGCCTGTACACCCTCTGCAATGCTCGCTTTCATGTCCAGGATGCACGTCCTTGCAAATATTGTGCTAAACCCTCGAGATGACTCACAAACTTTGCCATTTGTAGAGTGGCTTATCCCTCTCTTGCTTGGATCTTGCACTGGACAAATTATCTTCTGGGTAGCCAAAGCTCACAGTGCATGGAAGAATAGCCTGCGATATTACTGAGGTAATAGTTTTCTGAAAAACAAAATGCCTGAATGCMAATAGAGTGTAAAACATGACTTTGAAGTCTTTTTACTTTAAAATGAGTAAGTGCTGAATAAGTGCTAAGCACTGAATAAGTGCTTAGCCTGGAGGAAACCTATTTTTTCACTTTTATAAAACTCACGAACATTTTACAGAAGCGGGATGTGATTTTTTTTCTTCTTTTTATTTAAAAGAAGAGCTAAAAGTCTTTCAATTTTCATGACATGAGGTCTTTTTTGTGTTCCCTTTACAATGTTGACAGGGGATTGCTAGTCTAAAAAACTTGACATGTGAGTAGATGTTTAGTCTGGTTTACCAGCTCCTGAGCTGGCAAAGGCAGCCGYCAGCAGCTCTGCCAGGGGCACAGCAGGGCTGAGTCCAGCCAGGGATGTGCAGGAGTCCCAGGGCAGAAATGAAGACTCTGTTTCTCTCAGTTGAGATGAATTAGGGAGACAAGGTCAAAGTCCAAGTGACGTTGTAAAGGCTTTTCTAGGAATGCAGAGAGCTGCAGCTATCTTGCACGGCAGGGATCTACTACAGGGCTCGTTTGGCAGTGCCGTTGGCATCAAACCTCTGCGTCGTAAGGGCCAAATTTAAAAGGTGTTGCATGTCTTCATGATATTGCTGTGGGTGTCTTGCTAGCTTTTCAGTAGCTTTATGGAATAAAGAAACAGATCTGGGCAGGARTCCGTCTGGGTGCAAGACGGGTGCAAGTGTGTGTTGGGAGTAGGAAGAGGCTTTAATGTAAGGTCCACCTGCCTCAGCTCATCTGCACAAATGTTGTGAAATGTTTTGTTCAACTTAAGTAAAACTCTTCTCCACTTCCTGCCTTTAAAATCCAAGTAGTGACATTTGTGAAAAAATAACTTGGRTTTTTTGTTACTGTTTTAACTGTAATTCTTGTACACAGCACACTTACTTTGTCTCTTGAAAGGTCAGTTGAGTTGCTCTAAATGAAAAGCTGTGGATTTTATCCAAGTAACATATGAAAAGGTCTTATAATGCAGGCACATTTTTAAATTATTTCTGAATGTTATTACTAAAAGTACCTTTCTTTGCTATATTTGTACACATTTCTATACTAAATAACATTTATGAATGTTGTTACTGTCTTCAGTATAGGGCTTGTTCTTTTSCTGAGTTTCCTGCAGGTGTTAATAGGTGCTCTACGGCGCATTCTTACCTTAAATGGGTTCAAACCACTAATAAACTCCATTAGACAAATGCAGAATTAAAAAAAAAAAGAAGTTTTAACTGGGCAAGGTTAAGTCAGGAAATGCAGAGGCTGAGGCTCCAACAGCAATATTAACTTGGCTGCAATACACATCCTGTAAGCTCTTTTATGGCATACATTTCGTAATGTAAACAGGAATAAGCACGTAGATTAATGTATGCAGAGAGACAGTAGAAAAGAGTATTTTTCTGAATTTGACCCCCTTGTCCATGTGACAGCTGGCTCTTACGTAGAGCCAGGGAAAGCCTGGTGCTGCCTTACGCCGTGCTGGGCAGTGCGTCCAGCACCGACTCAGACATACCCGATTGCTGATGGAGTGAAAATAACAGCAGCGAATGAGTAATTTGGGCTTTGTCTCTGTCGAAACAATACCATTGTAATGAACTGCATTTTTTCCTTAAGGTCTGTGAGTTGCACTATGTACGATCCTTAAGCATTCCCTCTTTCATTGTTCCCAACTGGCGTGCCTGGCCCTGCTGAGGCTGCTGGGGTTGTAATGAAGTGTGGTGGCTTCGCTTTGGTGAGTCTCAGCTTTCTACTTGTATTACCCATGCGTTACAGTAACAGCTCTCCTGGCTAATTTTAACTAGATCATGTACAAAAGTGATTACATGAATATTGTATTTTAATACAGATCTGCAGTGGACCAAGCAGTATTGCTCTTTGTATTATGTTGCCTTAATTAAAAACTGTGATATTAATATATTTCACTAAATTGATGAATTTAGCCTGAAGGTCAAATAGTCTAATCTGACTGTCGCCATGTCACAAGACATTATATCTCGTGCAGTTACCACTGTACTGAGCCAGAGATTTGCATGCGATGTGGTGTCATCTAGGGCASAGTCTGTGGTCCTTCAGCAGCAGCTTCCAGCAATGACAAAGGTGGTTCGGGTGAATAAAATTAATTTGTAGTTACTCTTCGGGATAAAAGAATTATCCTTTTCTGTTTAAAAAGGGCTCCTAATCTACTATCAATACACTGATACTGCTGCCTTGCTTTGACATTGTAAAGCTTTGCAAGGGAGATGGGAGCAGCTCTAATTCCGCAATCTAATACTTCTCCTGTTATACCTGCCTAATTGCAACAGCTCCTCTTTGGTGCAGTCTCCCAAAGACGCTGCTAGAGCATTGCGGTAAGCCATACCAATTGTGCTTTAATTTCATTACTGTTTGATTTGGCCAGCATTTTATTAACTTTCTCTGCAAAGGGGATTAGTACCTAGGTGGGTTACTGTATTTRTTGTGTGCGCTTAATCTAAATTCCTCTTGAAATGGAATTGTATTAAATTAATTTGGCAAAACTCTGAAATTACAGTAAGGCTGCTTTTGATAATTGATTTTTTTTTTCCCAAGTAACTGTGCTTATTAAAATTATCACAATTCACACAGTCAGAATGGTTCAAAACAAACAGTGTCTGGATCCCACTGGGTTTTAGTTTTGGCCATTTTTGCTTCATGAGAAGTGAAGGTAGGCACCGCTTTGGGGTCCCGTTATGGTGAATGGCCATCTGTCCTCTGTCAGCTCTCAGAAATGGAGCAGTACCTGTCAGGATTTGTTCTGGGGGAGTTACCAGAAAAAACAGCATTGAAAAATGAGAAGAGCTTAGAAAATGGTCTCTAACTACCTTAAAGACTTGTGAAACTTCCGCCATTCTGCAAAAAAACCCTGTAATTTTACAGAGTGGAGCCATCCTCCCTGTCTCACTCTGGGAAAAAGACCTATTCAATGTTACATTTTAATCATATACAACACAAAGACTTTTGCTGTGCTGTTTAAAATCCAGCCTTCTTTCAGCCTGTGTTCTGCTGCGATGTTTTCATCCAAAACGGACTGCTGAGGCTGACGGGAGCAGTCTGAAAAAGCGGCTCTAACCTTCCTTCCTGACACTTTAATAGTGACATCCACTGTGGGAAACTAGGGCATAAATGCATTAACACTTGTCACTGGGAAGAAAATCCTCTCCGTGATGGGTACCGGAAGAGAGTGACTCTTAGATTCACGATACAAATTGGTTCATTATTTATTTCAATCAAAGTCTGTAGGTGCTGTTATAATGAAAAATTAAAGCGCACTTTGCAGAATGTACGTGAGCTGACACTGCGCCAACCCCAAAGCCTTCCTGACCTACAAAACGAAGGAGAGCTTTGATGCTTACTTCACTCTTCGCAAAGTCTCAGGCAAACAGGCTTTGCCCCGAAGTTCGACCGAGGTAGGACCTATTAAAGCAGATGCTGAACCCACTCTGTTTGCTGTTGCCTTCCAGGGAAAACATCCTGCTGTTGCCTCCTGGGTGTTACACATCTGCACAAGAGCAGCGCTGCTCCTTGGTCTTCTGTAAATGATTTGGAGTTCACTAGATATCATCTTACCAGTGCCACCATTGCACTGCAAGTTGTCTCTAAGTTTAGCAATGCTCTCGTCTTCTCAGCCTCCAAGGCAGATGGGTAAAATACAGCCTGTGCCCCGCTGGAGCTGGGTTTCTCCACGCCTCCAGCTGTGCGCAAATATAACAGCTATATAAGTCAGTAATTGTGATCTGACCACATGAAGGAGTTAACACACTGCTGCTTCTCTCTCTGCTCCCAGAGCAAAAGCGATTGTCTGGTAGCGTGGGGTAATTCTAGCTTTAACAGCGAGCTATATATTTTACTGGTTGTGGTGGTCTTGGGATGACCAAGGACTGATCTGTTGGGATATTTGTGTATTTCTCAATACAATCCAAGATCAAAAAGAGACTTCRAAACAGTATGGGTTTTGAGAGAGCATCTGTCCAAAGTCTCTACCAAAACACAAACCCCAAAGGCTTTGCGTACTTAATGCAAGCCTAACGCTCTGATGCAAATGGTGCAGCCCCAGCAGCTCTTYGGTGTGCCCTGAGCTGGTGCAGGAGGGTGGAGGGGACCTGTGGCAGCCATCTCTGATCGTTSTAGTGCCCTGCTGTTGGCCCATCGGCTTTAATTGGGGCTGGCAGGAGCTCTGATGGCAACTGACCTCATATTAATGGCTGAAGTCCCTGTCTCATCTGAACTCAGTTCCCATCATGAAGGATGTCAGATGACAAGTGGGACAGGTGTTAAACATTAAACATTAACCAGCTGTTCAGCTTTAAAATATTAATCCTGGTCTTATGCTTTTACCTGTTTTACCCAGTGTGCCTGGGTTTGAAGGACTTGATACTTTCATGAGTGATGACTACCTATCTCGTGGTTATCCATATCCCAAATCTGCAGTGCCAGTTTGCAGCTTTCAAGCCCTCCTTGCAGGTACTTTTGCTAGGAACATGTTTGCCGTGTTTATCTGGGAATACATACGGGTGGGCTGACTTCAGGCTAGCTTCCAGTTTGCCTTCCAGGCTCCCAGCAGCATAGATTATATTACCCTTCTTTAATGATCTTCCCCACCCTTTACTCTTCTAGTCTTTGCAGCAGAAAAGCAAAGCATCTCATCTGTACCACTGAGCAACCTTCCTCCATACAGGTTGTATTTGGGTCTTCCACTTCTTGGGGTGAGGAGCTGAGCAGGGACGCGTCTTCGTTGGTATGATGGGGCTTGGGCTGCAGGATGAGGTATGGCACGTCCTATTCCAGCAGCAATCCATCTCCCCTCTTGTATGGAGTAGCAGACATCCTCCTCTTTCTCCTCTGAATAAAACTACAAGCATTTCTAGATGGGAAGTCTGTCCTGTGGCTCAGCTGGAAATAAATAAATGCAACAAACAAATGGGTGGCACCACTCCAAAATGTACAGCTATGCCGGCTGGTGTGCTGTCGCTGCTGTCAGGTGCGGGGCTGTGGGGAGCTGGGTGTGATGGGCTTGTCTTGGCCCGCAGCCTTGCCTTTCAGTCACGTCCACGTGCTCATCAAAGGACTTAAACCTCTATACAGTGAGTAGTCTTAAGCGTGGTGAATCAGCTCCTGGATAGCTAGGATGGAAAGGACCTGCTGGGTCACCTAACTCTCTGCTTTGCTTTCAGAAGGATCCTTCCTAATTAAGGCACAACTGGTGATTGCAGAATGTCTTGTTTGGGTGGTTTAATAAATTGCCATCCTCTCTGTGAGAAGTGAATTTACTAATGTGGCTGTAAATGTCTCAGCTGTGGGTGGTTATTTGCTGCACTATTCTAATGCAAATGTTTGTGGTTATGTTTGCATTGATCATACAGACAGTGCACACAAATTTTTTTTCTTGGCGTATTTAGGCTTGTTTTTTTTCTCCTTCCTGCTGTATCTGTTCCACTACACACTACGTAATAGAAATTGCTTGATGTGGAATTGCCTGTCACTCAAGTGCCATTTTACAGTATAGAGATATATCAATTAAAATATTCTTCCTCCTCCAATTAATTTTGATTCTTGGGGGTGAGATATTAGTGTTTGTCTGGAGAAYGTTCCACTAAATCATTTGGTACTTTATACATTTATTTACTTTTAAATGTATTTCAAGTGAAAGGTAATGGCCTGTAGTTAAAACTGAAGAAAAGAGCATTCATTGTCAGAGCCGTGTGGCTGGCTGACTGTGGTGCTCCTGGTGCAGCTTGAGTGCTCCAGTCTGATGGATGTGAAATCACCGGTGGTACACTGCCAAAGAGGCAACAACTGCCCTCTTGTAATGTGCGTCTTGGGGCGTGAGGTAGGGAAAGGTTTAGATATCACAGTTGCAATTTTCCCAAATGAACTATTTCTCRAAGTTTATTTGTTAGTCCTAAGCTCCATATCTCCTACATGGTTCTTTCATGGATGTGGGCAAGCATAAAAAATGGTAGCTCAGCTTGAGAAACACGTGGAAACTCTTCAGAATTGGTATTTCTTGTTTGGAGTGGTCCTCTAATATGATAGCAGCTTTTCAGTGTGTACAGAGACTTTGAAAAAATGAGTCTGTGAGTAGGAAGTCTTGCCTTGAGACAGCCTTTGTGATTAACGATTGTATCTGTATCCTTTTAATATCTCCCATAGATGGGATGATAGCTCAGAGATAATCACTCTGATGGGATGCAGGAAGCATTACTGGTTGGAAGATATGACGTGGCATCTTTCAATGTCTGTCTTCAACGTTCAAGGGGATGATCCTGCCTCGGGGTAGGGATGGCCTTAAATCCGATGGAGCTCAGATTAGATGCCAGCTGATTTAGGTACCTAATCTATAGTGAATAAAACTATTAGTTTGTGTCTTGTAAGCACACAAACAAATTTAGAAAAAAGTTAGACTTTTGAACTTTGTATACTATTTGAAGGTCAAGATAGTGGACATCATTATTTTAGCTAGTGGCAATGATACCACCATGGGCTCGTACTCATAGGACTATGCCTGAATCCATTGATTTCTGTGGTGGGTGGGAGGGAGGGGGCTGCAGCTTGTTCTAAAAACTACTGTAAGCTGCTAAGGCCAATTACATTATTATTTTTTAATGGTTAGTTGAAACATTAACTTGATGAAGGCTGGAAACACAACAGAAATGACTGTTAGTCTGTCAAAACTGAAATCGAGCTTTTCTATGGAAGACCTAATATTTGCATTAAGAACACCTGGTTTCATTTTGGTCTGCAATTGCCTGGAGTTTGCCTGGCTGCACGGACCGCAGAAAGTGGTTGGTACGTCAAGTCCATTGTGTAAGCCGTGAGTGTCAGTGCTTGTGTAGGTTGTGTTAAGTGTCAACATCCCTTATTTGTGGAAAAAAATGATCCATTGAGGCCCATTTCTGCTTGAGCCAGAGCAAACCTGGAACAAAACCCATGGCTTTTACAGTCATCTTTTTCTTTCAGCTCCCACTTCTATTTATTTTGTGAAGCTGCTGGCACTGCAGCGACAGTTCGCTCTTCCTCTGCTGCAGACGGAAACTTTCTGTTTGCTGGGAGGTGCAGTGGCAACCTGTATTTGGTAGTTTATATTGAGGGGCAAACTGCAATTCTAGTTGAAATGAGGCACTGTTTTTTTTATTAAATAAGAACTTGTTTAAATGGAATCAGGTTAAAAAACAACTAAGAGTCTTTATGGAAGAGCTTTGAGTTTATACACGGACTGGCAGGGACGTGCACAAGCTTGCCAGCGTTTGGGAGAGGTGACCCTTCACAATGGCGTCTCTGTCTTCTTCCCAAAGCTGCCCAGGTTCTCAGTTCCCTTTAAATCTGGCCAAATTTTGAAGCAAGGGTGAGAAAGGTGGTTTAGCTTGTGTTGATACAAAGTGAATGTAGATTTTTCCAAGACCTGTTTGTTTCAATGAAGAATGTGTAGGGACAGTCTGATCTGGTGTGTCAAGAAAGGCTTATGAAAGCATTCAGGACAATAAGCAGCTGCTTCTTCTGGCTGCTGGCATACTTTCTTCTGGCTACCTGGTGGGTCAGGTATAAGCTGCTGCTTAGTCCAGGCCACCGTCTGAAGTGATGTCCTAGAGGACTTGTGTATCCATGGGTGATGGGCACAAGCCTGGAAGAATGAACCCTCTCCCCCTGTGCTAGCAGTCCTCTTGCTACGTAGTGCTATGCGTTGCAGGAGCCCAAATTGCTATCCAAAATGTGTGTTTAAAGATGGTCTCAGGAGCTCTACCTGCCTCTTAGTTTTCCTGATCACTTTGGTATTTGTAATCCGCCCGTTACTCTCCTGTTGCTATGAAGAAAAGCAAAACAGGCAAGAGACACTGATTACGTGCTTGAGAAACAATGAAAGTTTATGGTGTTGGAAATGCTGCCAAAACATGAAAAGGAAAGGGAAAGGATGAATCTGGGGAAAAAAGAATATTTTTCCGTTTTCTACATTGTGTGTATCCACAGTGGATGGAAAATTATTTCAGACAAAGCTGTGAATTTTGTTTGTCCTTATAAAAACACTGTAATTTTTTTTAAAGTTTCCTTTTGAGTATTATGGCCAACCTTATTTCACAGCTAGATATATTCATCTCAGTTAAAAGTAATGGACAAAATCTACACAAAACAACTGCTTAACATTATAAGCAGCTTGCATAAACATGAATTATTAAGGTCACAAAAGCTCCTAGAAACGAACAGAAATGAGTGCACAGTTGCATTTCTTTTTCAAAACATGCATTAATTAATATGGGGCTTAGTGCGCAGTCTGTTTTTCCCCCCCCAGCCTCCATCAGATTTTTCTTTCATCAAGTGGAGGGGAAAGTGTCACTTCTCTCTCTCCCTCCCTCCTTTTCTTTGGCTGAAGCACAGAAAGATGCCAGACTTCATTTTACACAAGTCCATCATTCACAGCTGTGATATCCTAAAATGCTCAGGCAGGTTGTGTTGGGGGTGTCACAACAGCAATGCACCCTTCGAAACCGCCAAGGGTTTCATTTCATGCCTGCCTGGACTGCCTGCATGCCTGCTGGGGTAGGAGCAGGAGACTGAAGTCAAGTTGCCAGGAGCTAAAGAGTAGTCACGTTCACATATTTGGGCAGTGCGGAGAGGGCAAGGTGCTCACAGGAGGAGCGTGGAAGAGGAGAAGACAGTGAGGGGGTTGTGGTAGTAGCTAAAGGTCCCGTCCTCCCTCTGGAAGTGCCACACACCCCAGTTTGTGTAGGTGTGGACATCAYGTCTGCTGTTGGTCCCCTCCACATGATGTGGGCATAGGCAGCACGTGGTGGTGCCCCTGGGCATCGGAGCTGCGGGAGCATTTGGAGGGAGCTCCTCTCCAACCCTTTCCAGCACAGGAAAGAATAGCAGGGGCTTGACTGGGGAATGGGACATGTGGGCGGCTGTGATTGAGGTGCCGAGCCCTGCTTGTATGCATAGTAAAGTCAAAGTGCATGTAAATATATGTCAGGGTCAACACTGGGAGATGTTTGCAGCAAGGAGTTGAAGAAGAAAAAAAACAGGAATAGAGCGATGTTAATTTTTTTAATTTATTATTTCAGTTGTGGTGCTGGCTGGAGTGGAAGCAAGTCAGACTAACTGTGAGGAGGGAAGAGGCTGCAGTGACCAAGGTGGGAGACAAGGAGAACCGCGATGGTGGGTGCTGGTGGTATGGGTGGTGGGAGAAGGCTGAATCTCAGCAAGCTTATGCAGGAAAAGCAGCTCAGATAAGAGAGCTTATTCATGGGAGCCTATGTTTAGGAGAGAGAATTTCTTCAGAGGTGGTCGTAAAATGTCAAAAATATTAAAAAGCACGAAGTGAACTCGTGTATAAGGGGGTTGAGTCTTGGGATCCTGGAGGCAGCAAATGGCTTGAGATTTTCTTGCCTGGTTTGTACTGTAAGTAAAGCCTCTGAGGCAGACATCTCTCTGTGTTTGTCACAAGTCAATGTGGAGAAGATGGGGACGAAGGCCGATGGTTGGTAACTCTCCTGTCTGGGGTCGTGGCATCTGCAGAAGAAACTCATATATCCAGGATCTGGATTACTGAGCCCCCAAAAGACAAAATCGGTATTTTTTGGCCTTGCTGGGTTTTAGCGATTCCACTTTTGCTTCGTGTCCTTATGAAATATAACGCAGTTGTCAAGACATCCAATGTGGTCTTTCAAAAATCTTCCTAGGTACCGCACCTGCTCTTTATCTGCGAGGAACCTAATTTCTGCAGCCACTAGAGAAACAGTTCAAGGAGAGACAAACGTTAAAGCCATTATTCAAATGCTTCTGGTCTGGGGCTGGTACCTAGGCCAAACAGCAAAGAGGTTCTTCGGGATGAGTTTGGAGGGAGGGGCTGCATCCACCGTGCTGYGAGATAGGACACAAAGGCCACAGTACAAACATTTACCCCGTAGGATAAYGCTTGTGGGGACAGCCTTGTTAAACAGCAAGAAAAATGTTTGTCCAACGCTTTATTCTAGCATGTTTTCTGAAAATAACTGGTCAGGGACTGCTTTTGATATATAATAAAAAAACTCTAAGCACCAAAGGGCTTTAAAACAAGCAAAGACTTGACATATTTGTTAATGTGCAGGGTAACAGTGCATTAATTTTAAGGCACGCTTTTTAGKTTTTTTTTAAAACAGAATGAGGACACTAATTAAAATTAATCCATTTATAAATCTTTCCGCATCCAATTTTAAAGCGTAAATAAAACATTTGCCTTGTCTGTCTCTTTTCTTRTTGTGAGAAAATACAGACGATGTAACCTTTAACTCTTTAAGGTAATGAGCAGAGAAAGCTGTCTTAAATGATTTACTAAAAGGTATAAAAATTGGTTGCATAGTGGAGATGGCTTTTGAAGAGTGGGGAAGATGGCAGCGAGAATGTTGTGAGTGCCTCAAAATGGTTTTTAATGCTTGCCTTTGGGAGCAAAACTTAAGCGAATTCATTCCTGTGTATTTTATAATGCAAATTATCACTCTGAGAAATGCACATCAAGGAAGGCAGCCAACAGACAGCTCGTTTGCATGAGAGGGGTGGGAATGGAGGGCAGGGAGGCAGCCRGAGCGAGAAACCTCTCAGATTTGCGGCTCCCAAACCCAAGAAGAATTTGCACTGGTGGGGTTGGGAAACAAGAGAAGTGACCAAGTGGATCAGATAGACCATTCCACAAAGATGCCATATTTGATTAATTTCTGTGATTCAGAAAAAGAAAAAAAAAAGGGGGGGCTTATGGCAAAGAAACTCTTTGAAGTTTCAGTTCTGTGACTCTTGAGACTGCAGCGTTGTCAATGCTGAAGATACTATTCTGTGCCTTGTTTAAAAAGGAAGCTAAACACGACCTTCGGTCTGCGATTGTTGGTACCTCCTCAATGTATGTTAATTAGTAAAGACTGAGAAAAGTAGTACAGCTGCTGAGGGAACTAKATATTCTAATTTTTTAATGTGTTCCAGATATTATCAGTTTGCCTACAGATCTTTTGTGCAGTTATGGCTTTGTGGATGTTGCCAGTGTGCGTGCAAGTTAAGGCATTTGCACATACAGTGGTGGCAGAACTGTTAAAAAAMCCCCAAAACCCCCAAACAACAAAAAAACCCCTATATATGATATTTTGGACACACGGCTTATGTTACAGTTTCTGCTCCATCTCAGGCCACGCAGAAGGGAAGAGATAGCACAGGGCAGGTCTGTTGTATGTGAGGATGCTCCCCTCTGCTTTCATATGCAGATTTTTAATAAGAAAAGTATGCATCTCTGCTTCTTGTCACTCCTATCCCTGGGATGTTTCGCATCCCTTCCTATCTTCTATCGGTTTCCTGCTCTTTGGTCTTGATGTCTGTTCTTTATAAACCTTCCAGCCTGAATCTGCCCAGCACTGACCCCACCCCGGCTCCCAGCCCTCTTTGCCAGGACCAAAGCTCAGCAGCTGCAGACAAAGTGARGGTAGGAGGAGAAAAATTGCAAATCCCCAGAGCAAAATGTGCAAACCAAAGTTGTCCTGGCTTGGGAAGGAGCGGCTTGCTATGGTCTCCTACAGACGCAAATGGGCAAAGAGTTTCTGTTTGGTGAATTAGCAGCTTGAGATTTTAGATAAAGTTGTTTCTAGTAGTGTTTGTACTCTAAATATTTATCCAKAGTGAGTAGACACATTGTTCCACCCTTCCCAGATAAGTCGTGCCCAGGTAGGAGATTTGAGCCCTTTTTCCCCTCAAGGCTAATGGGATTTATCTTCATGATAGCAAGTTTGCAGCTCGTAAACCAAGTTGCTGGGGCCTACTGTTTTAAGCTGTGCTTCTGGTGATGAGTCTCCTCTTGSTAAGGCATAAAGAGACAAATGTTGCAGTCGCAGGAGTTAAGCTTCATGGGGCGTTTGCTCGGGGCCTTCCTTCTCCTTGGGTGCAGCCATGGGAGGTGGGGGAGCGCAGGAGGACACAGCTGGGGACTCACCCTCCACCTCACCAGCAGATGAGAGGATTTCTCATTGTAGAAAGCAACTTCTGCATGGGGCTATGATGGGGTTTTTGTCCTGTGTGCTCTGTTTTCCGTTTTAAAGTGCTGTGCAAAAAAGACTTCTTTGCTTCCAACTACAGATTCAAAACTGTTAACCACCCACTGTACAGCTGCTAATGCTTTCRTCAAAACCAGTGGAAGTGACTCACCAGGTTTGTCCCATATTGGGTCGATGGTGAGATACGGCCGTGCGGTGGTGTGGGGTGCTGTCAGGAGGTCACGATGCTCCGTAACCTGATGAGACCATCTCTTGCTGCTGCTGCAGAAGACATTAAATGAGCAGAGCATACACTGAAAGTTGTGTATGCAGTCCTCCTTTTACAGGAAAAATTGTGGCTTGGAATGGCTTTCGTTAATGACTTCAGCCTTTAACTTTCTGTTCTTCTGAAGRGCAGACGTTTCTCACAGCTATCAGGGGTTTAGTACCATTAAGAAAATACAACTGTTACATATCTTAGCATTGCATGCATGGATTCTTCCTCACTGACCKATCTCCACCAATGTTGAGAAAGAAAAAATTCTAGCCCAAAAGTCGTATCAGAAAACGTACCTTTTTACTCTTTAAAAATCTGTTTCTTTTTGCTTTTATTTCCCAGGTAAGCTGGTCATGACTATTTATTCTAAATGAAGTCTCAGCTTTTTTGTGTTAGTGAATTCTAGCTGCTCGGAGCTTCTCTCATTTTCCCTGCCCTTTTCCCCTTTGTTCTATGAAACTCATTTCCTTATTCCTGCTATTAAGGATACTTAGCATGTTGTCATTGGGAAGCAGCACTCATTTCTTCATGGAAAGAAGCTGCTTAATGTTTCATGCGTTACAGTGAATAATTAAATAAAGAAAAATATCTAAGCCCACAAAACTAGCTGGCAGCTGAAAGGAAGAAAGCGTTTGCAGTCTTCTGGGGAAAAGTGACACTCCTGGCCTGGTGTCTTAAACCACAAGGGTAAGGTTTAAAAATGAATACGTCTGGCGTGACATTAAAAAAATCTGAATTTTTCAACTTTCCATGCATTTATAACATTAATCTTTAATTGTCGTATTCTTGAGCTATTGGCTGCGAGAACAGAGCTGAAATTGATGGGGCTAAGGAAAACCAGGCTGGTAAGTGGAATTAAATGTCTGCAGGGACCACGACCTTGTGAACTGCCAGGGATGGAAAGGCTGTCAGCACTCAGGCAGGCGGGGAGCTTGGCAGCCCGATAGTGTACGGCACTAGCGGTCTTCATGTAGCATGTCTAAATTAGGGGTTTTATTGGCCTTCATAGTTCTTTTCACCCTTTCTGGGCTGCTACAGTCGTTGCCCCTTTTCTTTTGATTTTATAACAAATCTTAAAACACAACTGTTGGGCTCTGTGGAAATGGGATGAAAAACTGGGGAGATGGGACTTCTGTGCTGGGAATTGGGAGAGCGGTGACTGCTCCCAAAATGGTCTAAATGGACCATGGAATTTTTTCCTTTTCAAGTAAAACCAGAGCTGAGCTGTAATTTTGCAGTGACCTTTGCTATTTTACAAAATGAGATCAGTCACCTGCCATCCTCGTGGCAGAGGGAGCATTGTTCTAACAGTAATTCAGGACGCAGTTATAAATGGGGATGTGTGTTGCATGTTTGATTTTTTCTTTTTTTCCCCCTATCTAGTTTTTCCCTTCGCTGCACATACAATCTCAAACTGATAACACGCTTTAGCAGAATTTGCTGAGACCAGAGACTTGTGCAGAGCAATAGTTCCCTGTGCCATTGCACATCGCTTTGAATTTGGCTAGTGTTAGTACCATCAGCTCAGGTAGGAGGCTTTGTGTTCTCTTTTTTCTACTCCYGTGTGCTGAGAAGTGTAGGCTGGATCACATAATTTGTGTCTGCATCTTTCCACAGCCTTTTGCCTTTTCTTCTCTGCATGTGATCTGCAGCTCTGGCTGCACTGGGGACACAGCGAGCAGGACTGCGGTGATTCCTGTACCACCGTGGGAATTATTGATGCGGACCTGGTGTACTTGATACACACCAGAGCAACTGCTCTGATACCCAGAGAACATCTCGCAGCTTTCACRTGCTTCGCTGCTCTGCCAGCGCGACTCTGGCCTGACCTCTGCTCAGAGTGAGAGATTAGGTCCAATTCGTCTTGTAGCAAAGTGTGGTGAGGCTTAGGGAGCTGTTGCAGCATCCCGGAGAGAATCCAAAATGAGGAGAAAGGGGACTTTTTGGTTCCAAAAAGACTGCCACAAATTCTTGTTGAGGGTTGGGCTGCATCAACGCTGTTAACTCTTCTGGCTTATCTGTGTAGTGCTGAAGTGGTGGCTGTTTAGATCATGTCCGCCAACTCTTCTCTAAATTGACAGAATCTGCACTGAATGGCTTATACTTGGTAAGACAGATACAGAAAAGATGAGAAAGTTCAAGAAGAAAAGTGGATTTTAATTACTGCCTCTTGCACCTCMTCTGTGGTAGCTCAGCAGTTTGTGATTGGCTGTATGGCAGAAAGGATAGTGGCATTTTAAATCTGCTGCTTATACTGCTGGCTTAGACTTTTCCTGTAGACTTGATTTAGCAAGGTGCATAACCACACATCTAGTTTAAATTGCATAAATACTATTACTGAAATTAGTGACACYCTTCCTGTGGTTCATTTAAGATGTGTGGTTGCACTGTGACCCAATTCCCGTTGAAATAGGTGGAAGAAAGTCCCAGATTCTGATCAACCCAGATCAGGTCCTAAAACCAGTTAACCCTTTGGGCGCCTGCACTGATGTCTGCTTATCACGGTACCGTGGTCTGGGAGCAGTACAAATACTGGCATGCACTGCACTGACCAAAATGCTTTCCGTAGGGTGTGCTGAAAGAGGACCTCTCCTGGGCCCCAAACGCTCTGCAGTTTATTTTCTGATGCTGCTGTGTGTTACCACCTGATTACTCCCCTGCCTCGACCACTGTTGATTTTATTTAGGAGAAACTGCATTTTCTCTGTGCACGAGTAACAGGTAAAAGGAGTCACTGTGCTCGAGAGCTCTGGTGTCGATAAGAGGGCAACGGCAGCCAGTCCTGGAAATCCAGTAACAYTGGTACCACTGACCTGAGGATTAAACCCTTCTCACTGAAACATGAGCCCACACTGCCAAATTGCCCCTGATAAGCTTTGAAGAACTGGGAATAAAACCATGCATGCATCTATTTCCTTTGCAGCAACGTTTTAGCTGGAGGCTCTTAAATTGCTGCAGCAATGAATGGAGAGCCCCCACAAGAGGCCTGGCAGCGCTCAGCTGTCTCCAGGATCCCATTCTTGGGGTTTTGTTTGTTTGTCGTCTGGATTAAAGGGATTAAAGATTTAACCTTTGTACAGCCTTTCAAATAATAACATGTTTATGCTCGTACTCCGTGTGAGGGAAACATTTTTTCCTCCCTCCTGATTTTCATGATATAAGTAAAGATCTGAGAGTGGACAGGCTTATGTAAAGTCAGGCCTTGCGCTTTAAACCCCTGTAAATTTAGCGCAGTGCCCCCATTCTCCATCCAGTGGTGTTGCTGGGACCAGGGCAGGGTACCCGCTTCAGCCACCCATCCCGAGTACTGGGAGTGGTCGTGTCGGTGGGGGGCTGCAGTCTGAGCTGCCAGCTCCTCGTCCAGCCGTCACACCTCTGGGCTGTGTTTTTCATAATCAGAAATAACATTTACGCTGCCGGACGGGACCCTGCTGCATGGCAGTCTGTTGCACGCCAGCTGGCTGTGGCAGTTCTTCACCTCCTGCTCTGGAGCGGCTTTTTTTAAATAGGTTTCAGAAATTTGCAGTTGGCAGCATAGCCCTTTGAGTAAGGGGGCAGTGTCTTTTTTTCCCCTTTTGTTTYGGGATTATTCCAACAGTGACTAAAATTTTCAAAAGCATCCAAGTGATTTAATGAATTTAATGTCATCTGCAAAAAAAGACTAAAATCATATTGGCTTTAAGAGGGACTTGAGAGCTGTCTTTAGCTTGAACGTTTTATGTCATCCTTGTGCGTATTCCCCATGTGATTAGGGAAAGAGCCAAGGCCACCTTTTGGGACCAGCCAGTCCCACCTGCAGGTGGGACTTGCCATCAGCAAGCATGGCCAGGACTTGCTCTCCTCAGCATGGTGCAACATCTGCATGGTCTGGGGGATGCCCAAGAGACAGCCAGGTAGATGCAGGGGTGTGGGTGGCCCAGGCATGAAGACCTTGTCCTTGGAGCTGCTTCCCTAGAAATAGCACCGAGCCAAGAGACACTGTATGTGGGGACAGGATTTCTTGGGGATGGGATTTCTTGGGGTTGAAGTGTGTGAGGAAGAATCTCCCCTCTGGCAGCTCACTCTCTGGCAGGGAAGATGACCCCGCTCTTTACCAGCGTGGGTAACAGCAGTCCACCAAGGGATGCACGGTTTTGTGAGTGCTGTTTTCGGACAGCCGGCAGTGCCATAGGATTCCAGTAGCTGCAACTGTCAGCATCAGGCTCTGCAAACAGTTGGTAAAAAAAGAATAATAAATCCTTTTGACTCTTTCTGTTCACGACTGACTGGATATAACAAAGATGATATGACTTTATCATCTGGATTAGATAACAGCTTTACCATGTGGACTGTTATCACATTCGGTAACTGTTACCCCCTCCATCAAATTACAGTTCTTTTCTAGATAGAAAGCCAATCTAAATAGTAATTTAAAAACTACAATACATAGAAAACCCACGGATCTACAAATCTGTAACCAAGACGCTGTAGGATCCAGCCATGCTCAGGACCTGAGTGACAACTGCTTTCCCTCCAAAGATAGCACATGCAGTGTCAGCCTCTAATGAAGGTTGTTACCATCAAGGACTTTCCTCTAGGGAAATAGATTTTTAAAGAACTGTCTGAATATTGCCTAAAAATGTACTTTAAAGAGAACTCTTAATCAAACTGATGTAACAGCAGGAGTATTTACTTTTCTACTCGACCCTGGAACTGATAAGTCACAGATATTAACCATTCTCTGCATTTTAGAGAGGATTTTTTCCTTGGAGGAAATTTGCCCTACGCTTCCTAAATTTAGAAGATGAGAGTGCCCTTGTGTCTCCGGCGCGCCAAAGGGAATACAGACTGAGCTTGAGCAATATATGTTAAATTTGCCAACAGTTCTCCACTGCAATAAATAGCTCTTGCAACATAACACTGAAATCTGTGGATTGCAAGCCTGTGCTTTCTGGAGTATAATATACTTAATCCACTCCACCAAATGCCCATAAGGAAATTGTAAGTGAAATTAAACCACTATATATGAGAGTGAACTTGCACAGATAGTTGATTTAGGACACAAGCACCTCATTCTGGCTCTTGACTGTACAATTTTTGGAAGCAATTCACAGCAAGTACGTGATAGTCAAACAAGTTGTGTTGGACGTTATGCTATGCGGTGGTAACATGAAGAAATAGATGGAAGTATGGTTACAAATTTGAAACTTCATCTTTGGAAACTCTGTGTAGCGTTTCTGAGAGCTCCACTTGACCTACAACCGYTGGATAAAGGCAGTAAAAGAGATGTAAAGGCAGTCAAAGTGAATTAATTTTAAAAGTCTAAGTGAATATTAATAGGACCTGCTATATTCAACAATTTACAAGCGTGTCTGGCATTTATAGATTAATTCTGCTGTTTGTTACATATTACATTAAAGAAGAATCCTGAACCAACATATCAAAATGTCAAAGTAACACAGCATTTTAATTTKATCTCCTTTTTTGTTAAAATGAATTATTGATAGCCTTTTTCATGGCTGGCAGGAGAGATTTCTGATTTATTTTTGCATATTAGATCAAATCTCCTATTCCTTCTGTAGGCAGAGCTCTTTACAACAATGTCTAGATGTGATACGTGCAATTACAGAGCTCAGATTCTTTCTTGTGGGGAATGTTCTCCCCACCCATCCCTTGTTGCTGTGATTTCTTAAGCTGATATTTTCATTGGAAGTCTTCAAGCAAATACATAGCCCACCCTGGAGCCGGTGGTCAGGACAAGGGTGTAATGGTTTTGTGTGGGCTCAAAGACCACACTGGTGGGTCTCCAGCTCCATAGGAGGATCTGAGCTGGTTTATCCAGGATCTGCAGAGAAAAACCTGCTTGGCTTCCAGCGATGTGGCTTGGGAGGGTGTTTTGCCAGAGCAAGGTCATATTTATGCTAGGTTTCAGAAAGCCCAGGTGGGGAGAGAGTGTGCACGGTTCTTGGRTTTTTGATGGCACCAGGGGATAACAAGGTCTCTGTTAGCCACCATCACCTGCTCGGGACATCAGGAAAACCTTGGTCCCCGCAAGAGCTCTCGGCTGCTCCGAGTTTGCAAAACTCTTACTTCTCAAACGTCACCCCAGTTATGGTTCTGGCAGTCATGTGTTTCTTAAGGGTCCACCTCACCCCTGGACCTTGGCAGCCCCCAAACCCATTTGCTGTGCTGCGCCTACAAATACAGAAGTGGTTTTGGCTTATTTTATTTTAAGGTCAAAAGTTTCCATCAGAGTAACGGAAAACAAGGCTTCCTCCTCATGGTCTCCTGTTCATCCTGTTTAGCATTTTTAATTGCTTCCAAAAGATGCTGCCTGAGTCCTGCAGTTTTTGTTGGGGCTCTTCCTCCGACGTCTCTGGGTTTGCTAGGTGCAACGAAGGAGGGTGCAAGACATGGCCATCAGGCTCATGAAGGGTTTTAAATTTGGATGGATTAAAATTGTCTCACTCAGTTTTAGTCAGAATAAATTGACTGGGAGGGTGGGTGAGGGTGGCCTTAGGCAGACTGCTGTATGGAGGACAGAGGGACACACTTACCTTCTCATACTCCCCCATCCCCCAATGTGCTTCTGTTACCTGCATCCCATTACAGATTTGGGGAGCACAGTTCCCTCCCTGCAATTTTGGAAGAGGGGACCAGCGGTCCTTGCCTTTCTGTGCCTCCACGGAGACTTGGAGCCTGCTTTTCCCTGCCTTCTGCCATCTCTCAGCCAGCAGGTCTGCCAGCTTTCTTCATGCTGAAATCAGGTTTTCTCTCTCTGTTCCGCTGACCCACTTTAGGCTCTTTGAAGGCACGGTGGAGCTCCCCGGCGGCTGTGGCCCTGCCTTCGGGGGACACGGCCGGGCGGTGTTTCTGAGTGAATGAAATGGCAGCTATGCTCCCGAAACCCACGGGAGGAGGGTAGTTTTGGAGGTGCAGCCCCCCTTGGTTTGCTCCCCTGTATTTGTTCACATGTTTTTCCCTCTTAACTGATGCTTAGGGTGTGTTTTTTTTAAAAAAAAAAAGCTCTTTTTTTAAAGGATGTTTTATTTCAAGGCTGCTGGAGCAGTCTGCAGTGGGGTTTCAGACACACGCGCTCACGCTTTGTGCCTTAATAGCACCTGACATAACCTGGTCATAGGCACGAGCAAGGAACAGATCATCCATCCCCCACCGCCGCTCTGTCCCCGCTCCCGTCCCCTGTATGTAGGGCATCCCATATCCCAGGCAGCATCCCCTGCCTGAATCCCTTCAGGAGCCCAAGGGGAGCCCTCCCCACCTCCCCATCTTGTCCTGGGGCCTCAGTTTCACTTTCAGCTGCTGAACTTGGGGTGAGTGTGGCTCTTTCTTAGTGCGTGGGTGGGGATGCCGGCTTTGCTCAGACTGCACAGGGATGATCGCAGCTCTGCGGTAGTAATTACGTGAGCCCGGCCGAGGAGTGATGGTAGCGGAGAGGAGCTGCATGGTGACGTGACTCAGGGGTGGGATGATGCAAGTCTGGGGCCTGACTTCCTCTTTGCAGGCTGCAGAAGTATCCCTCCGAAAAGCCGGCATCTAGGTCAGGGAATGATCTACCACATGGCTGCAAGTCTCCATTCTCTCCGCTTGGCACTGGCCCTGCTTTCCACTGCAAAGGTCTCCAGAAAAAGTGTGAGACCATTTGTTTTCACTGTTTCTGTTGGTATTTGGTGATTTCCCGCCTGGCTGGAGGATCTCAGGTGCTATAGGGGGAAACTAAGGACCTGTCTCCATGAGATGCTGTTCATGATTAATTCCCTGTCACTTGGCCTTTGGGAACTTTTATTACAAATTGGTTTTATTTCCTTCCATGTCCCTCTAACCAAGAACGGCAATTTTGTTTTGCATCCAAATTTACTTTAAACTGGATGAATTTTCCTGTGTAGACACACTTTGGGGTGTGAGAGGATCTGTGTCTGTGCAAAGCTGATCCGGTGCTGCAGCAGCAAAGCTGCCTTTGACTGACCCTCCCTGACCCTTCAGCACAGGAGACAGTAGCTTGTGTTCCATTGCCATACTTACAACTTTTGCATGGCTGGTAAATTCAACCATACGGGCGGGAGGCTACCCAGATGGGGACTCCTTGCAGATGCCCTTCTGATAATGATGTGCATGGTCTCTGCCTTCTACACACCATTGCTTGGTCTGTGGTCATGATGCAGAGATGTTCATAGCCCGTCCCTCCTTCTCCTAAATGCTTCTTTAGATCCAACCACTCAACCATATAAGGAAGGGCACAGAAAGATAAGATTTATGGATTATCTGCCTGCTGGTTGGCAGGTAGTGACCAGCTTGTTCCGACTTGGGGGCATTACCCATACGTGTGCTTTGCTGTTTGGGCTCTGCGTAAGGACAGTTGTATGCAGGTTTTGCCCTGTAGGAGATGCCATCGCTGTGTATTAAAGCAGAAAGTGCTTCAGTATCTGTTCTACCGATAAGATGTATTTTTATTTTTGTAACCTCTCTTGTTGCCTGTCCCTTTTCTCCTTGTACATCTTCACGGGGGCTACTCCTAGCACTGAACCTCTTTCCTCTAAATCCCATTGTTGGTTTCCTCGTGTAGCTTTATTATTTACTGAAGAAAACAGGGAACTTCTGAAAATTAGTACAAATTGTATTTGGTGGAGTAAAAGTGGGTAGGTAATGGCTCTGGAAGTTTTCCCACCCTGGTTATTTCGGTCCTGGCTCTCTGGAGCAGAGCTGCTGATGGGGCTGAGCTGTGCCAGGGCAGCACACACAGCCTCTGCAGCAGACCCCCGGTTTCATTTTAATCTTGAGATCGCTCCAGGAATTAAGCTCTGCAATGAAGGCAAGTGCAAAAACACTTCTCCACACACATGGTAATACTAATTTATGTATATTTATAGAAAGGGCTGGTATTTTTTCCTGTTGGTATTAAATTATTGGAGGAAAGGTAGAAGAGTTAGCAAAATGCAGTTCTTCCTCTCCTCTGTGCATTTCTCCTCTGCTGTCTAATAATCTGTGATGCTGAGGCTGGACGGTCATTTTTGGATCATCGTACTCCTGTGGGTTAGGCACAGATCCTGGAAACCCCTCCACACCATCATGTTGCTGCATTTGCAGGATTGTCAGTGGGTTTTGTGTGTTTCTTGGACACCGGTTTGAGAGKTTGTGCTTGCCGTGTGGGGATGAGGCTGAACATTAGAGGTAAGACATATTGCATTGTTCTTGGACTGATCCTGGATTAACTCCAGYGGAGCCAAGCCCTGAGACAAGGCGCTTTGCACTGCCTCCACAGCAGGAAGAGAACAGTAGGAGCAGCTCAGCGTTTATGCCAGTAATATAGTGGTTTAATTTGTAGCAATTTCTCCAAGAATTAGCTGTGTATATTTTTTTTCCCTGTGCAATAACTGACCTGTTGGAGGCAGAGGCTAGGTTTCTTGCAGGGTGTGTTTTTTGTGGTTTTATTAATTTAATCAGTATACAGATGTCTAGGTTTGCGCTTATCTGACCAAATACAAATGCTCTCAGAGCTTTTGCTCTTGCATTCAGTGCATAAAAACTGGCAGTGCTTTGGGCAGTTCAGGTAGCCTTCAAATAGATGTCTAGAAAAATCCRATTAATTGTTCCTTAAAACAGACAGCTTTTCTCTGGTGGCTAAAATGTGCATTCAGATATATAATATAGGCAATGGAAGTGAGCTGAAATTAATCCTGTCTGTAGTTCCTATAGTGACAAAATATCTAGRTAACTTAATACCACGTTGCCCCAAGATGGCACTCTGTGTGCACATCATACTAAAGTAATATTACGGTTGCAAAAGACCATCTTTACTATCTAAACACTGCATACTACTTCTCCTGGGGAGGTGAAGAAGGASTAAGCCAGAGGTGACAGGCATGCATGTGAGTATTGCTACACAGCCCTTGAGTGATGGCCCAGGAGGGCAGCRAGAGTGTTGTCAGAGGTGACACAGGCAAAACTAGGATGTTCGTGGCTGAAAGCGAACTAGTGGCTGGTGCCCAAAACATGACCTAATATGTTTTTATCTTTTTACATGCTTTTCATGTATTGATAAGGTGGTGTAATTCCCAGATATTCATAATATTTCATGCAATTGTTTTGCTATGCCTTTATCTCCTCCCAGAAAGATTAGCCATGCAGGGTACACTCCTCTGACAGGGAAGGGAGTTGCACCCTAAGCAAAATCTGACTGCTGAGGAAGCCGAGTTTCCAAGGGGTAGGTCCAAAATAATAATAATAAAAACTTTCCTCTTCCTGTGTTAGAGGAAAAAATGCCAAAATACTCAAAAAAGTGAGAGGATAGAGGGAAAAATATGGTACCTTAACTTTACGTTACAGATGATACATTTTGGAAATTCTTAAGCCCAAGGGGATTAACCAAATCTATATTTTAATGAACAGAAGATTGTCAAATATGTGTTTAACTTTGTTTGGTGTCTTAAATTGCATGTGAGGGGCTTTTTTTCTCCTTGCAGAGTAATCTTTATGATTCTGCTTTAATGATTTTTCTTGTCTGGCTGGAAAACTGAAAAAGAAAATTTTAAAATAATTAAACTTTTCTCCTTATCCACTTTCTCTGTAGCTGTCATCTATAATTCTTTAATGATGTACATGCTTTGAATAAACCACATATTTTAAAATGGTTTGTAGAAAGAAAAAAAAACCTTCCTATTTTTGCATTGTATTTTTATAATAACTTCTATCAGCCTGCAACTGAAAATTTTTCTYCATTTTGGAACTTTCTGTAATGTAATGAGATGAAATGTAATTCTGCACTTCACATACTCCATGGGCCAAATTGATCCTTCATTTAATTCCATTAAGTGGGTTTTGCAGAGAAAGGAGTAATTTACAGGAAGAACTTGGCCCCAAACCTTTTCAAAGTGGCTGGCAAATTATGTACGGTACAGGCGCATGGAGGTGGATCCCACTGCAGCCTTCTTCATATGGGTGGAAGATGAAACCTTGAATGGCAGAAGCTTTTTTGGAGAAGAAGGGGTGTTAGCCAGAGGTGCTGGTGCTCTCTTGAGTGCCATCGGTTTGCTCAGGATGCTCACCCACCTCTGCCTTCACGTGTCACCTGAAGGACACTGGCTGCGCTGAGGCAGACACTGATTGCATCGCTCCACAGCTTTGAGAGGGTGCATTAACCTGAAATGTGATGTGGCATGACAAGACACCAACTTCTGCTCCAGCAGTGAGACTGCTCACGTGTGGTACAGTCTGCAAAAGTCTCCTAGGACGGTTGAGTCGTATCCGTGCGTAATGGCCTGGTGCAGTTAAGTAGAGCACGCTGTCTAAGATGAAAGTCAACTTTAAGAACAGGCTTGTTTTCCTCCCCTCCCTCTCCCTCCACCATTGCCGCTTTCACCACCGCAACGGGATGTCTTCCTGCTTCCCCATCGCTCCCCAAAACACACAAGCCCTCCTCCCTGCGTGGTGTAACTAATCTGGTTTGCTGACTGAGCTCTGCTGGGGCCTTTAAAGTGATGCCAGCTACTACGTACTAAATGTAGCATGGCAGCATTTCAGAGTGAAGCTAAAAACCCAAATCCAATAAGCAAGGAAATTACCATAAAGATGAAGCCCTGGTTTCCATTCTGTCSGTCAGCTCGTTGCCTGATGGGGCAGCTTTGCACTAAAAGTTGGCTGTGGACCATATGTTAGAAGTATGAAGACTTCTTTTTTCCCTCTTTAAGCTCAAATCTATGAATAGATGCATTTTTTTAATCTTATAGGAAAATCACATTATTTTCAGGGATGAGCTTTCAGGCAGTTTGGATTCCTTTTACTCTCTGTTGGGATTAGCAAACAGCTGAACTCACACTTCGCTTTCTAAATCCCTGTTCAAAATGGAAGGGAGGTTGCCCAAGCTCAGGTTTTGTTCTTTTGAGATTTAACTGAAAGGGAGTTTCAGTGGGGGGGTTCTGATCCTGCAAGGTACTAGCTCTCATGAAAATTAGCAGAACGATTTTGTAAAAAATATTTGCATTTCAAGCGAATATACATTAGTAAGACTTTTATGGTGCAAATGTTTTGTGAAGAAAACAGGTTAAATGATTTCTTATTTGTTTAGTTTGTGGGGAGGAGAAGACTTTGCAAAAAAAGCAAAAGAACCCCCAAAACACAGCTACTGAACGTCATGTGGGGGCACATGATGTGACCCAAAAAAAAAGGGCATGGGAGAATCCATCCAGAGTGCTGGGAATGGRTGTTGGAAGCAGGGAGATGCTTGCTTTTGGAGAAGAAGGGAGTGGGTGCTGGAAGCTCTGCGGTCCTCTAAAATGCCAGAGTGAAATTTCTCTTCTGCCAGGGCATCCCAAGGGAAAACTGTTCTTACTAGGTTTCATCAGGCCAACTTTCATTTTATTTTATTTTTATTGAACAAAAAATCAGGAAATTCACCAGTGCGAGGAGGATTAAGTGTGGATAATCCATTTTTGTGACTCATTCTGATAAGAAAAGAGCTCATCAGCTCCCTATAGTCTTGCATCTGAAGACAGATGCTGACAGATTGCACAAAATATGTCTCCGCATTTTTAGGACCCAGGATGCAAGAGATAGCATCTTGCAAGCAGATAAAACCAAATAAAACCTGACAAACCATCTTTGTGCTGGAGAGATGAGAAGATGCAGGTAGTTTCTGTTGGAGRATTTGAATGCGAAGCTATGAGGAAAGGCATTGAATTATAACTTAAACTCCTTACATGTTCTCTTAAACATGAAGAATCTCAGTTAATTAAAAGTTATTGCATAAGTGCTGCTGGGGAGTGAAAAGTTTATTTTTAATTATACTGCCTTAYATAATGGTTACACAATGACAGAGGCAGCATGATGAAGTGATAGAGATTTAAGTATACCTTTTTTAATACACCGATATTAAAAAGTGTGGTTGTTGTGGTTTAACCTGGCAGGCAGCTAAACACCACACAGCCGTTCACTCGCTCCCCCCAAGTGGGATGGGGGAGAGAATCAAAAATAAAAGGTAAAACTCGTGGGTTGAGATAAAGACAATTTAATAGGACAGAAAAGAAAGGGAAAATAATAATAATGATAAAAGAATATACAAAACAAGTGATGCATGATGCAATTGCTCACCACCTGCTGACTGATGCCTAGCCAGTTCCCGAGCAGCAGACCCTTGGCCAGTTTTTCCCCTAGTTTATATATTSAGCACGACACCACATGGTATATGGAATATCCCTTTGGTCATTTGGGTTCAGCTGTCCCGGCTGTGTCCCCTCCCAACTCCTTGTGCACCCCCAGCCTGCTCGCTGGTGGGGTGGGGTGAGGAGCAGARAAGGCCTTGGCTCTGTGTAAGCACTGCTCAGCTGTAACTAAAACATTCCTGTATTATCAACATTATTCTCGTCGTAAATCCAAAACACAGCACTATACCAGCTACTAGAAAGAAAATTAATTCTATCCCAGCCGAAACCAGAACAGAGGTGTTGATACCTTCATTCATCCTTGACTTGTAGTGCCCGCCTGGATCTGTTTCATGGCCTGTGCTTCAGCTCTCAGCTTTTGAGGACAGTATCAGTTTGTTCTGTACTTGTACAGCCCACAGCCGTGGTGACGACTTCTTGAACGTGGTGTTCATCAAGATAATAAATACTCTTGTCTGCTTTCAGCTTCTCATTTGATCTTGAAGTATTTTGGCCAGCAGAYGGGTACACATGCATCTGTAACTAGTATGCCAACAAATCACTTCTATAATTTATCATAATTGTGGAAAACCTATTTAAGCTGGATGATTTCTTAAGTAATTTATCTAACAGTGGTTATAAAACTATATTTTTTGCCTTGATACAATGAACTGTTGCCTTTAAAAGCTGGGCATGCAACAGGACAATTAACTCTGTTGTGTTTAACCAGAGAAAGCATCTACAGAAAAGCTGCTAACACAAAAAGGAAGGTGAGATGGATGGGAACTAAATTTTTGCTTATAATGCAAGTAAAAGAGAAACTTCTTTTTTTGTTTCATTTAAAAATATCTCCTCTGAAATACTCCRTTCTTTCCTTACTTTGAAGTCTCTGCGTATCTACCCTGTATTTACCAGCGTTGGAGGGGTGTCAGTGTGGTGCTTTGGGTCATTAGAAAAACTTCCCCTCCTACACGCTCAGGGATGGGGACTGCCAGCGGCGGCTGGGCTCTGCGCTGGTCCTCAGCCCCATCATCCAGCCTGTGGTGGGGCCCTGATGGCTGAAATGGTGTGTTCTGAAGTGTGATGTTCAATGTATCTAGCCAAAATATTCATCTGGAGGAGCCACCACCAGCTGATCAAGCCGAAAAGAAAACCAGCCAGGAAAACAGCAGCATAGAGTGGTCCTGGCTTGACCCTTGTTAGACTTAAAAAGKCTTGTTTCTAGCCATGAGCAAGCTACTGTCCGTTTGCTTTTGCTTTGACAAGCAGCTTTCCTACAAAAGGACYGATGATGATGATGATTATTGTTGAGCTGGCCTATATTGTGAAGGGTTTTTAAGCTAAATGATGATAGACACTTGTAATAGCTCCAAGGAAATCTGGTGYGAGACTCTTCTGCTTTGTGGCCTCRGTCTGCCCTTCCCCCTCTCCAAATTGTGTAATTTCTGTAAGTACCCAAGACTTTCTTGAGTTACAGAGGAAAAGCTGGAATTGATTTACAAGCTGACTTGATGCGGCTTTCATCAGAAACTCACGGCTATTGAGTATTTCTGGCAAAGTCTTGTTAGAGGTTTAGAGCTTGCTTTGTGAATGCGTTTATTAATTAATGTCTGCCTCTCTTTCATGGCTTTGATTTATTTTTTTTTTAATGGAAACCATCACAAAGGATTTAATTGTAGTGATTTTTGAATTCTTTTGTCTTAAAAGTATTTGTCAGCAAAAGCATACGAAATTGAATGGATGTAAAGATTAATAACGTCAGATCCTTTCAATAACAGGGAATTGATGCTAAGAAGATCTGCAATATCAGGTTGTATCTGTGGAGTCAGACATACAGAGATCCCTGTCTGAGGTACATGAAATCTTACAGCTGGGGCTGAATTTATTGGGAATGGTGAGACTTTCTAACTATTTGTGATGTTATATATGAGCATGCTTTCATCCTGTTATTTGGTGGGGAGGTTAACACTCAGAGTGATACCATGTGCCTGGTGTTAACATGCACCTACGTGGACAGCCGACTTGGTGCGCTGGCCTTCCTTTTCATGCTTGTCCGTGCAGCTTGGACTGTCATCTAAGTATGACAAACAGAAAAGCAGTAACTTGAATGTTCATTCGTGAGCTTCTTAGGTGAGTATGTGCTTCTTATGTCCTTTTGAAGGACTTCATTAAATTCTTTTCAGATAGCTGGAAAAAGTAGGGCAGAAAGGCAGGGTGTCAGGTGCTCTCCAAACCAGTCTGATTTCCCATGGCCAGGGTAGGTATTGGGAACCCTTAACTGGGTTTAAGATGCCTGTATGATTTTGAATGCTACAATCCCACATTCTTGTTTTGGCAAGGAGTGTACTGTGGTATCAGAGCTACATTGTGTACTGTTTATCTTCATTTATCTTAAATATTATGGGGAACTATATGCCAATTGTGAAACTGAAAGGAGAGGCTTAATGGAGAGGCATTGAGGCCAGCAACAGTGTTGGTGTTGGGGAAGGACTTGATGGGAGGAATGGTTCAGCTCCACATCCTCAAACTCCAGAAATACGTTAGCAGGGAAAAGGACACAGAGGAGCTGCAAAAAACCCCACCCAGCAGTGTACCCCAGGAATACATAACGGTGTGCATTTGGATATGATGTTAGATGCAGCGTGTAGGCACAGAAGACTTACGGGACGGGGTTGCAATAAAAGACTGCCAAGAGCAAATAGTGCTGAGCCCTGACAAACCCTGTCAATCGGCCAGCACAGCAGAACCATTGCCTCCTCAAAGGCACTTAAACTTTTCTTTCCTCTTTGTGAATTACTTGACTTTCCCCAGCAGCAAGAAAAGAGTAAGTGTCTGTTTTAAACTCTGGCTTACTGAGTTCAGCCCTGAAAATTAACATCTGGCTGCGACTGGGACTTGTTGGSTTTTGCTGTGTGGTTCTTTAGGGGAAGAGCCGCTCACTCTCATGGCTGGTTTCTCTGGGGTTTGGCTGAAAATCTGCTGCTGCCATCTCCTTGCTTGTGTGTGTGTACCCCGGGGGTGGGCAGTGCTCGGTGTCCTGCTTTGCACCTTGCCTTGCTGGCATTTTACATGGGAGGTTTTTAAGTTTTAAATCAATTAGAAACCAAGACAAGGTAGAATTTAGGTTCATTTGAGAGGTTTTGTCAGGGTGCATTGCTGATCCTTAATGGTCTGTTTTAGCATTTGAAAGCCCTTTTTCTCAGGGGTAGGGAACCTTTTGTGGGATGGCAGTGACCAGTGATTTCTTCATTTGTTTGCCTACCTCATGAATTTCCTCCCCCCATAAATGTAACCAGAAAGGAGGCGGCATCATTTGGCAAAGGAACATTTAGGTTAAGTTTCATTTTGCAGGAAATGTTTTTCCTTAGTTGTTAAAAACAGATTGAGGTTTTTGACAGCACAATGTGGTGTCCAGCCCATGTGTGGGTGGCAGGCAAGACTTTGTAGGGGRGTGCCAGATGTTTTCCTGTGCCTCGGGCAATTTCTTTGAAAATACTCACCCTTTTGGTGTGATTTGCTGCTGTACAAACTGCAGAAACTTACGTGKATCCCAAACATACGTGCTGCCTGTGGACACTGAAACAGTGCTCATATACATCAGGAGCTCAGTAGGAAGCCAGGAGATCTTCCCACTTGATTTGGAGCGCCAGGACCAGCCGGGTCTCTGTGTCATCACCTCCGGTGCATCGCTACCGCAAATGATTCGAAGTCGATGTGGGTCTGTAACCAAGGTAATGGCACTCGTGGTCACTGGTGGTGCTGGTTGTCATGTTTTACTCGTGGATTTTCTTGCCTCGGATGGTACTATGGGAATGGTTGTCTCTGGCTGAACGACATGAATACTCCCAAGCTTTTTTGCTTGAGAATTGGAAGTGTCTGCTTTGCTCTTGAAGTCAGAGCGGAAACTTTTCTTCCACTGCTGTTTGTTTTACCCATGCCTAGCTGCCTAGATGGGTATTGAGTGCAACTATGTGAATATCTGTTTTCCTGCACTGGGCTTTGGGGTCAGTATAGAAAAAATATGTCTGTGTTCTTGGTGAGGACACAGCATTCAATAGGAGTACTCTCCACCATTGGGGGGAATTGTGTCTGTTTTCTGCTGCRTATCTATTTTTGCTCCAAGGAGGCATATGGACCAGAAAGTAAACAAAATATAGGACCAGAGGGATATTGGGAATTGTGGGATTCAACTGCCTATCCTGGAGCAGGACCAATATACTTAGGCCATCTCTGATGGATGGATCCTAGTTTACTTAGCCTGTTCTTTAAAAAACCTAAGGGGAGGACATTACACAACATCTTTTACTAGCTTGTTCCTATGCGCCCTGTCCTTACAGCTTTTTTCTAATGCATAGCCTAAATGTTCCTTGCTGGCAATTAAGCTGATTAATTTTTGGTTTACTCTCAATGGGCATGGAGTACAATTGACTGCTGTCCTTTTTATAACCTTACACAGCTTTGAAGACTGTTACTGTGTTCAGACCTCTCTTTCTGAGAATGAATATTTTTTTTTCTTCTAGTCTTTCCTCAGAGGGACACACAGCCTTGCAGTAAAATATCCAAAATCTGGAATATTTCTGTTGGTCACCTAGTAGGTTGTCTTGGAAGCTTTCTTACTGTATACAGTGGAGATGATTCATGGAAAAATGCTAGTTACAATCTGTGATGGCTATCTTTATTTCTAAGAAGTTTATTCTTTCTGAACGTTTTTATAAAGATGACTTTACCAGATATGAGTACACATGTAAGCAAAAAAAATCTCTTCTCTAAGACAAAACATTACTGAAGATCCTTTTTATACAATAGCAATTAAAGTTCTTCTTTTTTCCTTTCAAAACCTAAAATGCAAAGATTCAGGGAATCATGGACATTTTTTCTCCCTTCTCACCTCTAATCCCTGCTGCAGAAATTGTGCATCTACCAGAATACCACAGGGCAACTTTCTAAATGTTGGGGCAGCCAGGGCTGGCGTTGCTTTATGGATTCGAATGTCTTCAGGCTATTTCCTTGCAGCCGAATATTGGACTGTGTGGGTGGGTTTTCTAGTCACTGTGTCCTAAAAGCAATGTAAAAACAGGGGAAAAAAACCTGCTAAGTAAATTCCAGTTCCAAATTTATTAAACAGATCACAGCTTCCATACCATGGATACAGACTATCTCACTAATATTTGCAACAAAGAAAGGAGGCAGCACCACAGACCTGCAATTAATATTTCACTTCAACAAAATATTATGATGTAGCTGTCCCGATTCTCCACATGTACAAAATCAGCATTTTTCAAGCATTATTTTGCACTCAGCTTTAGTTTCTTGGGAGAAACGTTGCAGCAGAAACTGGTACTTAGTTTATAAAAAGCGCAGTCGGTACCACATGGAGGGATATTTGTGCTGTGTGATGTGGTGTGGCGTATCCTCTTTTCAAATTATAGACAGTCAAAGTTAATTGCAAGTGCGATGCCACGCTGCAGCCAGCTCGATGGCTGCCTGGCCTGGCCTTTTGCTCGGCTTCCATGCTACGCACCCCAAAGCTTGGGCTGCTGGTATGAAAAATACAGGGTGGGCATCTGCCTGCCTGGGCTGCTGCTCTTGCTCCCCGTGGAGCGGGTCTGGGCACTGCCGTGGAAGGATGTGCCAGTCCCTTGCGGGTGCCTGTGTCAACAGAATGGAAACGCTCTGAGCAGCCATGCAAGGAAGAGCAAGAGCTCTTGGTCTGGCCATTGCAAAAGTGTCCAGGGAGGATCTACTCCTCCAGCTAAGAGAGGTTTAACTGGCTTGAGTATAACGAAGTGAAGCCTAACCTAAGGATGTGCATGTGTAGAGGGCAGAGGCTTTTTTTTTTCCTTTTTAGTCATTATTTCTGCAAACCTTTTAAGTGCTTTGTTGCAGACAATAAATAAATACATAGTTGAGGAAGGCTGATAGGCACTGCCTTGCTTGACACAAGTGCCTGTGAGAGCAATACAGTTGGGATAATAGCTTATATGCAGAGAATAACGTATGCGCATCTGAGCCAAAGTGCTTTGTATATTAGGGTTTCTGCTACCCAGAGATGCTGGGAGAAAGCTTCATAACGGCTGGGGTGCTCACAGTTTTGGGTGAGGGCTTCTGTTAAATATAAGGTCTGAACTCTGCATAATAAAAACAGAAAACCCTAAATATCTACTGAGAGGTGCTCAGTGCATTTACTTAGCTTTGCATTCCCACCTCTTTAGAAATGTGAAATTGTACTTTATAAATCAGGGTAGGGTTTTTTTTCCTTTTTACCTCTACCTGTTTCCATCACCATCATATCATGGATGCCACCAGGTGCAGATGATCATCAAACCACCATCACATCCCCATCTGTGCAGCAGTGCACTCTCCTGTGTGTCAGGGGCCCAAGGGGGATGTTTCGCACGCGTACAGCTCATTTAGGCAMGTACTTGGGATTTGCAGACCTCCTGGGAATTGAAGTTTGTTTTATCTCCCATGGTAGCCACCAGTTTCTGTCAACTAACTCTGTGCAAATCACTGTCTTTCATACGAAGACACGTTTTTATGGAGAAATAACTGGTAAAAAAACAGAGCTGCTGTGCATTTAGAGACAAGATGTGTCTTAACTAAATCATTACTTCCAGAGAAGTTGTTTACTCAAGCTGGCACCCAGGCAGCCTTCACCCTGGCTAGCAATGGTCTCCCACCAGACCCCAGGACTCTGCCTGGAATTTGTTTTCTTAAGAAGTAATCCTTGCAAATCCTCATCTCAAATTGCAATTTTCTCTTTCCCTAGTTTCTCTGATTTTGCTAACTCAAGGTATCCTTGATACCCTTTGCCTGTTATGTCTTCCCTGTGCCTCAGCCAATTCCCTACGCTCTAATCTTTAATCCTGAGGTTGTTTTTTCTTTAGCCTGTGGTCTTGCATTAGTTAATCTGGGTTCTGCACATGACTGGTTTATCTTGCAGTACAATTTTAATTTGGATCAAGAGTGAGCATATTGTTGCTTYTGCTGAATTAGCATAGATGCTATGTAAGTTGTTCTCTGGCAGTCTGAGAGAGGACAGCTCTTGTGCGCCCTGCTCTGGCACCCAACATGCTCTGAGTTGCCCACTGATGGTCGTCTTCTCCACGGGTGCAGAGCCACCTCTGCAGCTTTTCTTCTTCTTGGCACAGGGGACATGCTATTAGAAATGCAGCAGCGACTATGGGGAATTACAGACTGGTGCAATTTAGGACAGTTCAGAAATTCTCCAAAATTGTGTTGGGAAATTGGTTGGATTGAACCTGGCACAGAAAAGCACCCAGTGTATGAGCATGGGGCTCTGCCCAGTGCAGCTGAGGACCCCACTGAATAACGCTTAAGATGTTTCTTTTGTTTGTGTGTTTATATATAATATTTTCGGCCAGTGTCCAGGCAGTCCACCAAATTCTGTTAAGTGTGATCCTAAGGGGATTAGCTAATGACTTTCCATACTGATTGGGTAATGACTTTTTGGAAAGTGAGAGCTCAGCAGAAAACAATCCTGGCAATTACTGCCTGCTCATGTCAATACTGCAAGTGCTGCAGAGCAGCTCTGTGAATGAAATGGCTTAATTTTGCAAATTCACTCTGTCTCCATCTCCCTAACCTCCCTACAGAGTTTCTTACTCTTCTCTGATGCATACAAGAACATCTTTTATGCTCTAGACTCTTTGGGGGTGAGAGTGGTTATAACTTCTCTGAACAGCTTCTTGCCCTGTCTGCTGCAAGAGCCTTTTGGTGGCATACCCCGGGTCCTGTCGTCATTTCAGGTACAGTCCCACGATGCAGCCAGGCCCTGCAATGGTTGGGAGGCACATTCGTGTACTCCCCAGGCACCGCAGATCTGTCCCCCTCTTTGCACGGGGAGTGATGCTCGGTATGCTACTGAAAACAGCCAAAAAGCTTTTTGGCTTTGGAGGTCTGAATTTCTGCTCTAGGCAGCTTACCCTGGGGCTGGGGAGGCAGTGCCGCGGGCAGGGAGGTGGCTGGGATGTCCTCCTCACTGGCAGGACTTGGCTGCTGGACCAGTGGAGGTGTATTCCCCAGCCATGCTCTTCGCTCAGCTGAAGCCTCTCTGCCCCGCAGGCAGGTTCACACGTGCCATGGGAAGGAGGGTGATGCTGTCAGCCAGGTTAGGATGGAGAAACAGAGATGGGATTTTCAGGGGGCAAATCCGGCCTTGCTCTAGTGCCTTCTTCTAAGCTCCGGCTGTCCAGAGTGCAACCCAGTGCCCAGGCTCGGTGGGATGCTGCTGGAGGGGATGCAGAGCAACCTGGCTTTTGTCCTGAATGAGTGAGGATGCTGGCACAATTAAATTCACCATTTGGCCCTTTCATTTTTCAAAAGTAAAATCTCAAAGTGCCCAAATCCCAGTAAAAGAAGGGATTTTAGGCATCCAAACCCAGCAGAGGCACCACTGGTGACGTAAACGCTCTCTTGAAGATGTGTGATCAAGTCATGAGGAAGTCTTTAAGCAGATCCCTGAATGAAGGGCTGGAAACAGGGGGAGAAATAGTTGCATATGCAGACCCTCACAGCTCAGAAGGGGGCAGAAGGAGGGCAAGTTTCCAACCAGACTTCTGATCTCTCTTCCAGAAAGGTGGAACATAACCTCACATTGGCTCTTACTGTATGCCAAGGAGAACAGTTATGCTACAAAAACAACTTGGAGGAAAACAAAAATACACCCAAGAAGGGACTTGAACAATACCAACACACAGGGCTTCATTGCCTCATGGAGGCAAGGAAGCTCCATGCAGCCCAAGCTTCCTGGCATTTGCAGTAATTTGTATTTTTTCTAAGCACCTGTTTTGCCAACAAGACAACAGTTAAAAGATGTGCTTGCTGCTGCATCTGCAACTGCATCCTTCAGCCATTGTTATGGATAATTACTCAGTATTTTACCATTTCTCTTATGCTCCTAGTAGTCTGGTTTGAGAGCCAAAGCACACCACTGAGATATATCTTCTCGGGTCCCATCTGAAGCACTGAAACTTGCTTTTTGCTGTTTGTTTTACCCCCATTGCTTGATGCTTGATGTAGAAACCAAATAAACCCATCCAATCTGTAAATGGGATGGCAAAGTTTGTGAGTAACAATAGTGGCCTGCATGCCACAGTTTGCCTTCTGACGTATGGTGTTTATAACATAACATCTTTAACAAATAGTTAGGAAGAGGAAAAATTGCAGATATGCAGTATATTGGAGCTAAATCTAGCTGCTCCACTCTGTTTCCAACTATTGTTGGACACAGTCTTAAGCAGGTTATAAAGAGCAGCTTAAAATTGAAACTGTTGGGTAGATCCTGATAGTGAGCTCAGAGAATCACGTGATTAAGAAAATTCTTCTTATGCTTGTTTTTACTGATACATATTGCTTTGGAGAGTTATTTGTGGTATGTACCAGTGTGTCCTTCAAGTGGGAGTAAGCTCACCTCTTCGACAGCTGCTTGCATCCCCCCCTCCCCACTATCACAGACCCCCTTCCCCGCGGAGAATCACGCCTTTCCTAGGTTTCAGGGGGATTTGTTCAGATTAGACACAATTATGTTTCTTCTTTGTTTTGGCAACTATACTTTTCCTACTCATCTTCACCCGCAATATAAAAGTCAAGAGTTTTTTATGAAAACTATTTCTTCTTCCTCAAAAAAAAAAAAAAAAGTAGTGGCAGATCTTTCTCTGGAGACCAAATATGAGAAGTTATGAGCATGCAAACCCAGGAGATTATAATGCAAACTGATTTGCAACCTTTGAGTGTAGTGGCCGTTGCCAGCTGTTGGCCGCAATAAAGTGCTATTGTGCCCCTCCGTTGGGAGCCTGCTGTCATCTCCAGCGATGCCATGAATGGTGCCAGGCGCGTCTCCTCACGCCCTGCCTCGGAGGGTGTCACCCCTGCAGGGTGTCCCCAGGAGCAAGTCCCCACCGCTGCCACTCGTCTTCCTGCGGCCTTTGCTGAGCAGAGACCCCCCCGTTCTCTGTACTCCTCTCAGGCTGCCCCTTTCTCTGTACTCCTTGTCACTCAGCTGCTTTTGTCCTCCCCTGGTCCAGGGGCAGGCTCTGCTGCCTCACAGCTTTCAATGTTGTGTGTATGCCTCCATCTGTTTCAGTTGCGTGCCTCTCTGCCATCCCACATGTTTATCAGGCTGTGAGTCATCACCGGTGCTCCCGAGCTCTCCTGCACCTTCAGCATTTTGAATCTCGGTCTAAATATTACTACTTGGACCAATTTCTGCTATTTTCTTTCCTTGTCCTGATTTTGCAGATTATAAATTTAAATGAAGGGGGCTCTGATTTTCCACTCTTCGCTGCTCCCAGGCCCTTTCTGCATAGTAAGCGACCAGCTGACAAACACTGCATGTAACATCATGCATATTCCTGCTGACATTGTTGACAGCAGAGCTCATGCATAAAAAAAAAAATAAATCCATAAAGCATAGGTAGCTCTGCAGACTTCTGCTCTATTTAATGCCCAGGTCAGAACATTGGTCAGAGCTCCTCTAAGAATGAGAGATGGCATTTCCCCATCTGCTCGTGCGAGGGGAGGAGTTTGTCCTTTGGAAAGCAGAATAATTGTTAGAAGACAAATGAGCAGGCCAAAATGCAATATGCTGCACGGGTAGTTGCTCCTGAGTTGCAAATGTGTTCAGTGAGTAGGGGCTGTGTAGCAACGCTGTTGGGAACACGCGTGAAAGCTTTTCAATGCTGCTGGCAAAGCAGAATGGTACTTCTTTCTGACCATGAAGCAAAATAAGACAAGGATTTCATATTAATTTTAAAATAAGGAGTAAGAAGAAAGTTTTTGTGCTCCTTGCCTAACCTATCTTCTTCTGAACCATTCCCATTTGTAAAACAAGAGACCCAAGGATGGGGTCTACAGCCATGATGGTTCCGTTCCGTGTACCTGCCTTTCTGCTGTTTGTTGGCAAATCATAGAATGGTTTGGGTTGGAAGGGACCTTTAAAAGTCATCTAGTCCAACCCTCTCCTGCAATGAGCAAGGACATCTTCAACTAGATCAGGTTGCTCAGAGCCCCGTCCAACCTGACCTTGAGTATTTCCAGGGATGGGGCATCTACAAACTTTCTGGGCAACCTGTGCCAGTGTTTCACCACCACCATAATAAAAAATTTCTTCCTTATATCTACTCTAAATCTACCCTCTTTCAGTTTAAAATCATTCCCCCTTGTCCTATCGCAACAGGCCCTACTAAAAAGTCTGTCCCCATCTTTCTTATTATAAGCCCCCTTTAAGTACTGAAAGGCTGCAATAAGGTCTCCCTGAAGCCTTCTCTTCCCCAGCCTTTCTTCATAGGAGAGGCGTTCCATCTCTCTGATCATCTTCATGGCCCTCCTCTGGACCCGCTCCAACAGGTCCATGTCTTCCTTATGCTGAGGGCTCCAGAGCTGGACACAGTACTGCAGGTGGGATCTCACCAAAGCAGAGTAGAGGGGCAGAATCCCCTCCCTTGACCTGCTGGCCATGGTTCTTTTGATGCAGCCCAGGATACGGTTGGCCTTCTGGGCTGCGAGCACACATTGTCGGCTCATGTCCAGCTTTTCATCCACCAGTACCCCCAAGTCCTTCTCAACAGAGTTGCTCTCAATCCCTTAATCCCCCAGCCTGTGTTGATACCTGGGTTTCAGGGTTTCATACAAAGCTGAATCCTAAAATCCGTCTGCACCCAAAACTGACTCAGTAGGATACTGCTTACAGCGTGAAGGCTAAAATCTGCAACTCATAGCAGATCACAAATTCCCATCTCTCATTAGAAACATAAAATAGGAACAAATCAAAAGGTTGCCCCGACCCAGGTGAAAGACCTTGCACTTGGCCTTGCTGAACTTCATGAGGTTCACACAGGACCACTTCTCCAGCTTGTCCAGGTCCCTCTGGATGGCATCCCATTCCTCAGGTGTGTTGACCGCACCACTCAGCTTGGTGTCATCTGCAAACTTGCTGAGGGTGCACTCGATCCCACTGTCTATGTCATTGATGAAGATATTAAACAGTACTGGTCCCAGTATGGATCCCTGAGGGACACCACTCATCACTGATCTCCATCCGGACATTGAGCTATTTATCCATTGCAAGATGTGACTTAGTGACAAGAGCTGAATGCATTCTCCTGAATTCAGTCACATCAGCAGACGGCATCGGCACCCTCTGGCCACTGACCCTATGGTGAGGTCGTTCACCCAGTTTCCTCCTCTCCATACAAGGCCTCTCCCACCTTGGGGGAGAAGGACACCATCACCCGAGTGGGCAGAATTATGATGGTCCTTTCAATATTGAAGGTTCTCTACTTTTCTATACTGTGCCTCAGCACTCAGTGCAGCAGGGACCTGCAGCCCAGGTCTCACCTTCACATGCCTTGCAGAGTCATCCATACTGAATATTGAAAGTATCTGATATGAAATGGAAGATGTTAATGGGATCTACCCAAAAGGCAGGTGGCCAGGGTGCAATGCCCCTCCCTGTGAGGGGTTTGAAACCAGTATGACAAGTATGTCATATTGCATCTTGAGAATGTCCCTATTCACTACATTTCTAGGTGAAAGACTGGCAGTTTTCTCGCTGATTTTGTGAACTAAGTCTAAACCCAGTCTTCCTTTCCCATTGCTCTGCTTATGCTAAAAATATTCCCAGATAGACACAATGATGTGGGCAGTTTGGGTCATATATTTACACATGAATGAAAAATCACATGCACGAAACTTTTTAGCATTTTATTTTGACAAAGATAGACGAAATCCCCTATTTTTTTTTTAGTTCAAATCCATATATGAGTTTTCATGTGCTTGTTACACATTTCTGGGTTAGTGGTGTAAGCGAAAAATCCTTTGTTTCTCTGGCTTTGCTGTCACTTGACTAGTTTGTTTAAATTTAATAATGCATGATGATAGACCTGTGGCTAATCTGAGCATTGCAGCTGCCTTACACCGCATGCAATGTCAAATCTACCTGCCGAGTGATCTGCTGCCTCATGTGAAGAATCTTAATCTTTTTACCTGAAGGTGCATAACATGATTTAGTGGGAAGGTGTGGGCTGCACGTCCCGCATCCCCATCCACTTGTGCACGTTTGAGTGTTTCATGACATCTTGCCACTGGTTACACAGAGGAGTTGTCAGTCAACCATYTGTGGCCACGTCTTTCCATCGCTCACCACCCAAAGCAGATTCTTCCTGGAGGTTGGTTTGATGGGAGACACATGTTTGAGGGTGGTGGTAACACTAGTATTTAATATTTCCTAATATCTAATGGTGCTTTGTGCCAAGCTATTTCAAATGCACTTGTAAAGATGATGGATTGCAACCTGTTAGATCTGCAGAAGGGTTATACTTGTGATATATGCTTATTAATGCATGCACTGGCTCCTCTGGGTATCCAGGCACCTGGCAGTGGTGCCTTTTTCAGCAGTAAATGTTCAAAGCAGGAATTTTAAATATTCCAGTATGGTGTTGTCTTCTGGGCAGAAGATATCTGTACTGACCTGCCTCTATGTGTCTATTGACTGCTGTGTGTGCTGTTGAAATGCCAGCTGGCTTCAGGCATCCGCATTCAGTCCTGCATCGTGAATGAACAAGGCTGTTTGGTTGGATTCCATAAATAGCTTTTGTTCATTCATGGAAAATACCGTAATTATAAACACGCTAGTATAATAACTGTGTTTAATTAATGGCAGGTTAATAAACGATGCGTGGAGGAGAGGTTAAAATTTACTAGAGGCTGTTGCTGTGTGGCTCTTAATTGAATTAAGTGCGTATTAAACTGGGGCTCTTCCCTTACCGCGGAGGAACGAGCTCAGTGCACTGGAGCGTATGGATGCTATTGATTTCAGAAAGCGCTGGTTAAAGGCAGTACAAAAATGCTCTGTGGCCAAAGTCCAGATTCTTTTGCATATATAATAAGGCCAAGGCAGTGTTAGCATAAAAAGTTAGGGAATACGCTGTTTACTTAAGGAATTCACATACCTATAATTATTATTAGAAGTCATTTCCCAAGCAGTGCTATTAAAAATTGTCCTACATGCACAATTTTAGGCTTATTTTAGAACTATTAGTTCTTTTTACAGTTTTTCTCTAGCAGAATAGGTTATCCTGTGTGTGTTTTCTCTTCATATATATATAAAAGCATATGTATATCTAGGCACACTGTCAAAAGTTCATTTTCTAACTAGCTGCATGAGACTGTTTTTTCATACTACTCTTAGAATAGAGACTAAAATTTTCCCATCCCCAAATCTATCTACTAAAAGAAAGATATTCTGAAGAAAAATCTGAAGGAAAATGGCAACAGTCCGTTTTTTTTCAGCAATCTGTGTCCAGAAGACTGCTTATAGCAAAGAGGAAGAATAATCCTCAGGGAAGGTTTGTAATACAGGAGAATCGAGACAGGACCTGTCGTGTCCTAGGCATTGCACGCTCGTGTCCTGTTTATTTTATAGAAACTCATTTCATGTTTGCATCCCTTGTGTCCTTAGCACAGGAAAGTCATGCACACATGTGGAGTGAAGGTTGTCTCAGTTTGTGAATGGGAAAGTTAAGGAGAAGCTGCTATTGAGTTTGCCGGAAGCTTTGGATAAACACTACCATTTAATGTGATGGAGTAATTTTTTTTAACTTTTGGAATAAAAGCTTCTTGTGGACTTTTTAATGTATTTTAAGGGTCAGCATTAAACACTGCAAAGGGGCCTTTTCATGTTTTATGAGTATGTGTTCCTGCCATGTTCATGTGCCCTCTTTCTGCAGTGTCCTCTGAATGTTGTTTTACCTTTGCAGTTACAACCTTTGCAAGTAGTTCCCTTGGAGTCAGCTTGAGTTTTATCCACTTGGCAAAACAGGGGTTAGGTTTGGATTTTACTTTTTCCTCGAGATGCACAACTTGTGCACTCAGGAAAAAGCAGTTTGCATGAACTAAAAGGGTCAATAGCCCAAACAAAACTTTGCAGAGAAAGAACTTGCTGGTATTTGTTTCATAGATCCACAGCACTGGTGCGCAAAGTCTTTTCAGAGACGTTGGATAACTGAATCACAAAATGCAGGCAGCTTGTGCTTGAGTGTTTTTTCTCCTATTGCATAGGTTGCAGAGTCAGAAATAATATAAGACGACCATTAGGACAAAGCTGGGGAGCTCTCTTGGTGTTCGATACTTACTTTACGATTTGACCAAGCCCTCAGTTACAGCATTTTGTCAGAAAAACACCGTTTTCCCTCAAGTCCTTAGAAAAATTCTGTTTGAACTTAGAAAGGCAGATATAGTGCAGAATTTATTTCCCATGTTTGTTAAAGACATTTTTTCTAGTTTTACACAAAAGTAGGTCACACTAGGGTGCACTGTTTCTTTTTGTGGCTTACAAATAAAAATGTAATCATAGAAGGATGCGTTTTAATGAAACGATTAACAGGGAGATTTGTAAAAGCATTTGATGAATGTCAGGTTTCCAGGAAGCCAGGCTTTTTGGGAAAGGACCAGACTTTTAAGAAATGCATGAAGTGTCAACAAGAAAGAATAAGGTAACCCAAAAAGTCATTTACAAAAATGTGCAAAGAAATTTAGTGTGTTTGGAGGTCTGAAAAAAATTCAAGAAGCAGTGGAAGAAGTGTTTAACAACAACTTATGAAAAAGGGTAAGGCAACAGAATATAAAGATCATTTGCCTTGTTTGTGCCCTCTAGGTGCAATGGGTCCTGATGCTGCTCGTGATGGGGTGAAGGGTGAAGTTTCAACCCATGTCAAGGTTCTGCTAGTTCTTGGAGCATTTGCATGCCTATGCAAGGAGATCTGATGTTCTCTGCAGGGCTCTGTGGGGGACCCACGTACTAGTTCTGTGGATGAAACAGCTGCTTTAAATAGCAGTGCTAAGCATACTGTGGCACAGTATGACACTTCTGTTTGGTTTTGTGTTGTAGGTGAGTATTTTGCCTCTGGTGTTTTCCTGGGAGAAATGTGCCTGGCGAGAACTAGAGCAAGCTAAAACTGCTGAATCTTGCTTACGTGGTAGTGTTAATCTCTTTGGTGGACTCTTGAATTAATATTATTTCTCTCCCACAACATAATGCAGTTAAATATAAGTTGCTTCAAAAAAATCCTGCTGGTGTTGCTGCTTGTTACCCTACAACATTTGGGTTAAAATAGTAGGAAAAAAAGGGTGGCTTAGCTTTGATGTCTAATACTGTTAGGAGTGAGTTGCTCCTTCCTGCTTCAGAGAGCTTCTCACAGCTGTTGAGAGAAGTACTTAGCCCCAAAATGCAAGACTTGTATCCCCCAGGGCCGGTGGAGAAGAGGTTGTGAATAATTTGACTTGAAGTCAAGGTGGTGCTCGGTGGAGCAGGAAATTAGGAGTGCTATTTTTAAATGCTGAAGAACTTATTAAAAAGCAGTGATAGTTTTCATTAGACAAAGAGCTTTGAGTTTGGGAGGCTTGTGATTTGAGGTAGCATCGTTCATCAAGTAAGTGTTTTTTCAAGAGTGCCAAGTAAATCTGTCTTTCTGGAAGGGTTGGTGACTATATCAGAAGAATTAAGTAAGGGATGCGAATCTTAGTGACACAAATCTTGGCATGCCAAGTATGTCTCTCTAAATTGGCAGCTGGTGTTGCCACACATTAGCGTTTAGAAGAAAATAAAAATGACAAATTTATCTAATGTGAGAATAAAACTAACACAGGAATTCTGCCCAGTCTGTGTCTTTTGGTCCTCTCTCTCCTTTGCGCTGTGTCTGCAATTTCCAAGAATTTTGAAGACGAGAAAGACTCAAGCTCTCATACACCCTCCTCTTCTAACACCAGATAGAAAATGGCCCATGAACAAAGGCTTGCAGTAAGGGAGGAATAATTCAGACATTAGAGAAGAAAATTCTGACTGTAAGGCTGGGAGTTACCAGGAGAAATTACCTAGAGAGGCTGGAGAATCCACATTAGTGGAGATTTAAAAAAATTTGTCATGGAGGAATCTGCAGGGATGTGCTGGCTCCATTCAACCCTACTTCAAGCCAGGAGATGGAGCAGAGGTCCGTTGAGGTACCTTCCAAACTAGGTTAGTATGCTTTCTCTGACAGAAAAAGGGCAGTCAACCTTTGAAGACTGGTGAAGAGGTGTACTAGGTTAAAATCAAGAAAGCAGAAGTCTTACCTCCTTTGTCCTTGTCCAAGACAGAAAAGCATGTTAATGCAAAGAATATTTGACATTAAAAAATTATGTACAACCAGAGCAGAATAAGGTCCAGATCCCCATGGCTGCAAAAAGGCACTCTGATTTTTTTCCAGACCTTTAGGTTTCTTAGCAGCCAGTTCCCTGCCTAAGGGCTTTTCAGAGAATGGGAAGTCTAAAGCTGGCAGGTCTTGAGAATCATTTTATATTTTCCTGCTGAATGTAATTCCAAGAAATTTGCTTGGAAAATGTGTAGTAATCATGATAACACATACACAGCTCTGCTGAAATGCCCTGACCCTAAACAGGTCATAAGCTTCAAAAAGTAACTGTTTTCCATGATGTTAAAATAGCATTTATTCTTTAGCTTTCTAAGACCTTATAGTTTCCTAGAGTGTGAACAAAAGCTTCATATTTGGGGCTTCAGGAAGATTTTCTATTTGTTAGTGCCCAAGATGTCTCTTCTCTCCAAAACAGGGATGATTTTTGAGGTATCGTACTCCTCAGCACCTGGTCGTGCATGTTTGCACAGATCCGTAAATGAGAGATTTCCTTGCGCTGTTCAATCGCTCTCGTTCAAGGAGTGGTATATAGGTAAGTAAAACTAAGGAAGATTTTTTTCACTGATTATTTAATGGAAAGCTGACTAGCGAGACCTTGAAGCCTAATATCCCCAACAGACGGTTCACAGCACTGCATGAAACCTGCTTTGCAGCGGGCAATAAAAATTAGAGTTGACTTGAGAGAGAGCCATTTTAATATGTTTGGAGGGGAAATTCAGGCTCAGTGGAGTTTGCATCGAGTAACAATTCATGCAGGTCAGCTGAGCTGTGATAACTGGGGCTCAGTGATTGCCTCTGACGATCCAAGAGAGGTCAAAACCAGTCTGTTGGAGAGCTCCTGTCCCCCTCACTACTGATGCATGGTCCTGTGCCTTCCTTTTCGCAAGCACTAATGCTTGCGTGGCTGTGTCTCCAGCCTGGCTGTGTGCACCCACCAGCCCTCCATCCCCCGGAGCAGCGGAAGGGGACCGGCCTCAGCACAGGCACCGTCTGCATCCGTGGGATGAGAGAGCACATGAGGACATCATGCATCCCCAAAGCTGCAGCAAGGAGCTTGCTCAGCCATGATGACCTGGTTAGGCTCTGAACTTTTTTTGTAGCTAGATAGTCAGATGTTGAATTTCTACTTTCTCACCACCCGCATGACAATGAATGTTCTGTGTAGCTTCCAAGAAAAAAAAAAAAAAAATTTGCTTCCCAGTGCCAGATGAGGTTTACTTCTAGTCTAGTGACTCGCAAAATAAGTCTGAAGTTTGCTGAAGCTGCCTATGGTTTCTATGCTTTTTAGAAACTATTGCTTTTAAAGTGAGGGGCTTGGTTTCTAAATGCCTTTTTGAGGGGGTTGAAAATCCTGCCTTCAGCCTCCTGAACCGCTGCTGTGGTTTAGACTGGTGGGGCTTTTCAGGCATGGAAAGTGTTTGGAGCAGGGTAGGTTTTGATCACAACGTCCCAAAGTAATGATGGTAGGAAAAGGGGGTGGAAGAGGGAAGGGGAGCAGGGAGATGGCAGGAAAAGCAAAATCCCTCTCTGAGCGCATGGTCCTGCTCTTGATTCACTGCGTGCCAGCTGAAAAGGGCAGCCTGGCTGGATTTCTGTCTACTCTCTTAAATAAATCTCTGCTCTCCAAAACCTTTATTGCATTAAATGTAAAGATTAGCATTGCCCTGCACACTCCCAAGGTGTCTGAATCAGTGGCAGACTGGTGCCCGCTCACTTGATTTTTGTTAGGATGCATTGCAATGGTTTTGCCCGAATGCACTGTAGCTGCTTTGGTCTGCGACCAAGCTGTTGTCCCTCGTTTGGGGTCCCGAGTCCCCAAGTTGAGGTCTGAGCGCGGTCGCCGGGTTGGGGAAGGAGTTTACGCTCCTGCAGCCCCCCGCTCGGGGGCTGGTTAGGGTCCATGGGGTGGGTTGGTGTCCTAATGAGCTGTGGCCACGTGGATAACGAGGCTAAAACTAAACCTTGCACATCTTCTTCCATCTTGAAACTATGAACTGCAACATAATGTATCCCGGCAACCTTATTTTCGGCATTTTTTTTCTTCTTCCTCTCCAAGTGCTGTACTTCTGCTTTGGAAGCTGGTCTGCTTTATTTTTATCCCTCTCATATGACAGTCCAGAAAGCTTGCTTGCATCCTCTTTTTTTTTTCTTTTGTGAAATAAAATTAATTTTTAATGAAAGATGAGCAGTTTTAAGATGCAAATGTACAAATACGGTGTTTCAATGCAGGAGGAGAAGTCGCGAGCAACCTGCCTATCCCCAGGAGGACTTGCCAGGGCTGCAAGGTTGGAAACCCCAGGGATGAGTAGCTGAGATGGGTTAAACAGGGGCTTAAATTTTTTTTTTTTTTTAAATATTGTTACCTAGTGTATCAAGCTTATTCAAAGAAAAGTAATCCAAAATATCTCTTGGCAGATTATGGTTTTAAGAAATCCTACTTTAATTCCGCTTCTTTCCTTATTGGATTTCTGTTACAGTTTGCACTTGCAAGCTTTTTGTAGAAGTGGTGAGAAATTTCTATCAGTATGTTTTGTCGGTGGAGAATAGAGAGTCCGTAAAATAGCTATTCCTTGCGGGAAAGCCTGCAGTGGCAATTCGTGCGGGGTGTTGTTCCTCACAACAGGCAACACCTCCTGTTCTGGCTTGCCTCCTGTGATGCAAGTTGGGCTTTTTCCATCAAAGCAAGGACAGATAGGATGAGGATGTGTGATCATCAGCCTTGTCTGCAAGAACAGTATCAGACACCCAAACTCTTCAGCTTTTTAAGGCTGAAGACAGGGAAAAGGACAAAAGAAAAGGAAATATTTGGAGATTTCTTAGTATAGTTCTCTGGAACTTTCAGAGCTGTGCAGGTGTTTTAATCTGATTTTCCAGTGAATAAGTCTCTTTAAAATACTGGGGTTTCCCAGTGGATGATAATTCCAATTTTTTACTAACTCTACTTTATTGTATTTTTAGGGTTTTCCATCTTGAAGTGGGGCATCTGGCTTCAGTTTTCCTTTTCTGAGAAAAGCACTGGGACGTTTAAATAATTCAGGGGAGAAATGATATGTGCTCAGCAAACAGATGTCAAAAAAATGAAAGCAGCTTAAAATCTAGGCCTCCAAAGTCACTTCCATATATTTCCTTTTTAAAGAATGTATTTTTAATTAGCTTTTAGAAACAAAGTGCCATGCTGACATATACATACTTGCCCAACATTTCATCATGGGACAGAACAAAGAAAGTGAAACCAAAGTTACAAACTATTGTGCTATAATATGTGAAATAGATGCTATGATACTGAGTTGGATCACCTGATAAAGCCCAGAGTTACAATACTGTTGTGTTGCTGTTTTCTAGATGATATGAAGACAATTGAATGAGTTTCTATGCTTTGCAACAACAGAAATTCATACAAGAGCTCTTCCGGCTCTGGTAAAAATAAAAACAAAAAAGAGAATTAAAGGAGAATTCCTTTTTCCAGGTAATAAGAGCACGGTTCTAAATGTAATTTGTAATTATAATTTCTGATTTCTCTTTTGTGGTCTCATTCAGCACGTTTTCCTATGAAATCATTTCAAGGGTGGCGTTTGGATTGTGGCGTGTCTCTGCCCCTCTCCACGCAGCACAGCCGCAGGATGACTCCTGCCCTGGGCATCATCTCAGTTGTCAGCCAAAATATGAAGTAACGCAGTAATCTGAAGGGAGTCTTGCATATTTTAGTAGAATTAATGGAAGAAATGTAGGTGAAGACCGACAGAAGAGGACCTTGCCCTCCTGAGGTTGGCATTGGAGGGGTCAGCCCAGCTCATTTTGAGGCTGCTGATAAAGCTGCTGTTGCCACATGGTTTCTTGGTGCTGCCATGTCATTAGTTTGAGTTTGAGGTGTTACAGTCCTGCTTTAGTGCCTGAGTGGAGCTCTGAGACAGACTGATCTCTAGCAGCTGCAGATTTGCTTGGGTGCTTGGGAGAGCAGGGACGGTCCGAGGTCTCCACGGTGCTCTTGCCTCTCCTCCTTGGGGAAGTCCCTCCCTACACGTCGGGATTTCCACTGGGTTTTGAGCCAGTTTAGGAAGATCAAATTGAAGATGATAGAATAATCCAGTGAGGGACAGAGGTTGCTACGCCTTCCATCTGCACTTCCAAGGGTGGATCAGGCTCAGTGGAGCAAATCCTCTTCTGCCACTCGCTGCCATCAACATGCAGATGATTGTTTCTGAGTTTGTCATCTGTCCTCCTTTTTCCGTTTTGGCGAAGGGGGTTGCTTAGGTTATATGGGGTCTTTTTGAAGTTGTGTGTGACACCCTGCTCCTCCTTTCATAGAACAGTATCATAGAATCATAGAATCATTAAGGTTGGAAAAGACCTTTAAGATCATCGAGTCCAACCGTCAACCCAGCACCCATGCCCACTAAACCATGTCCTGAAGTACCACATCCACACGTTTTTTGAATGTCTCCAGTGTTGGTGACTCCACTACTTCCCTGGGCAGCCTGTTCCAATGCTTGACAACCCTTTCGGTGAAGAAATTTTTCCTAATATCCAATCTAAACCTCCCCTGGTGCAACTTGAGGCCATTTCCTCTCGTCCTATCACTTGTTACTTGGGAGAAGAGACCGACACCCGCCTCGCTACAGCCTCCTTTCCTTACCCACCCTGCCCAAACTAGACCACGCTAGTGACTATTTGAAAAGAGACGCTATTTAATCAGGTCCATGCTTGCTTGTTGCCAGAACAGGAGAATGTGGGTCTAGCAAAGCAAGGAAGGGTGTACCCACTCTGTCTGGCGCTGGGTGGAAAGAACAACATTTCGTCATGCTCTGGCTTTCCTGGGTTGTCAGTGCTTGCTGGCAACTCCTCTTGAGCTTTCCTTCTTGGGAAGAACGGTTCTCGCTGCAATTTTAGACTATTTCCTTCTCTCTGTTGTTTTTCTTGTTGGCGCTGGGTCTTCCCTGCCTGGGGGTTGCACATAATGAAATATTAATCATCACAGCACTAAAACTGATTTTTTTGCTTAGATACATAGTGCAGTGATGTGGCTATCAAATCCCTCTCTTTGGCAGCATCTTAATATCTTCCTCGGGATGTTGTGATGACTTCGAAGCTGAAAGTGTTTAAGAAAAGGGTTTTCAAATATGAAGAGGTGGGTTGGATTTTCTTGTGCTGAAATACATGTTGAATACTGAATATATATTATACAGTCTTTGGGAATATTCTAGTGACAACATACACATATTTAGCTCCAGATTCCAAGTGTATTTCTAAGCACATGATAAAACAGATGCATTGTTAGTCTGTAGATATGAGCAATATTACATAGCTGCTTAAGTGTTTGAAGGATTAGTACTTTAGTTTTCAATATCTGGATTTTTGCCTATGCTGCTCTTTTTTCTTGAAACAACAGAAATGTGTATTCAGTTTATAATATTTGAGTCCAACATTGCAGTAGCACTTTTTTTAGTTTTAAAAAGTCTGTTTGGTTTAAATGAGGCTGACTTTGAACCTCGAGCTTAATGGTATAAGGTTTGGGGGGAAAAGAGGGATATGTGCTGGTTCTGTTTTGTGTCTTTTTCTTTTAGTGGTTATATCCTGTTACAGAGAGTGATTATGATGAGAGCTTACGTGGGGGAGTCGGCTTGTCACATGTTCTTAAATCTTTGGCATGTCTCTGAAAGCCCGCCTGGCTTCTTTTAAATATGATCTGCTGTTACACACATCTGAACGGCATAATACATGAAAGTGCATATGATGCTTCTCTAAGAAGTCCAGTGTATGGTTAGTATACCAATAGTGCATGGGATGGTAAAGATTATTATGTGTGTTTGCTCTGAATGGACTCGCTCTTTTGTTCTTTCAGCCCAATAAGAATATTGGCTCAGAAACTTGAATATTTAAAATGCCTGAAGGCAAGACGTTGCTTTTCCAGGCTTTGCGCCTTGTCTTTGCAGAGACGATGACTGCATAAAAACATGTGACTAGGTAAAGCACTGAATCATTATTTATAGACCATAACATTTATTTATGTATTTTGAATTGGGGCTCAATTCAGCACTGAAGTCTTTTAAAGCACCAAAGAGATACATGAGAATTACCATGACAGCAACTTCTGTGCTTGAAACCTTTGCCCCAGACTGTGTGAAGATTTAGTGAGATCCTATGTAGTGTGAATGGGTAAAAAATGAGTCTCGTAACTAACACAGTGGTAACAGGGGTCCCTGAAGAGTGAAGTCAATGTCTGCACAGTGTGTATCTGGGTTGTGGCATCTGGACTCTGCTGAAGCTTGTGTGGAGACTTCCAGGAGGCAAGCATTTCCTGAAGTTATCCTGGCTCTGCTGGTTGGGTGTAGGTCCTACAGTCCTGGCAGAAAATACTTAATAATTGACAAAAACATGGAAAAAAACCTTACATTCTAACAAGCTGAACTTGCTATATTTGTAGTCTGCACTCTCCCCTCCTTTTTCTTAATAGATAATTTTCAATCAGCCAAAAAAACTGTTTGAGAAGAACTGGACCAAAGGCTGCAGTGTTTTACCCTGTCCAGCTATTGCTGGAACCATAGGACCATCCTGGGCTTGGTTGAGTGAAACTTCAGACACAGCCGCCTCCAAAACACGATTGCACATTGCCTGAGGAAGGTCAAAGGAGGCTTGGGCTGGTATCACATAGGCTTTCTTGGTGAGCACTGCTTACGACCTTGGTGTTGTTAAGGCAGTTGAACACAGTGTGTTTGCTCCCGATGACCGTGCGGTGGTTTGAGGCTCCCGAATCCCCACTCTGAGAGGTCTGGCTGCAGAAGGAAATGGATGCTGTGGTCAGCATCAACATCAGCAGCATCTTGTCTCTGAGAGGTGACAGCTCATTGCTTCCAGCGAGTTTCTACCAGCAGGCTTAACCTTCAATTTGGGAAAGAAAAATGCAGTCTGGTGTGCGTGCTTTTGGAGGCTGCTGTAGTTCAGCTGGAGGTTAAGAGGACAGAGGCAGGAATGGAAGGGTTATGCTTCGGGGGCTTGTGTGCTTCAGAGGTCACAGATGAGCCCTTGTTGCCACAAAAAACTCTGCATTGACTTGAGAGCGGGAATAGGAGCTAAACTAAAACTGTAGAGTGCTGAGACTGACCAGCTGTGGAAATCCTACATTTCAGGTGCACCGTGCTGCTGGCTGTGGTCGAAGCGATGTCCTGGTTTCAGAGATGCACTCCCTAAGATCATGATGGGTAGTTGGCTTCATGTGTGCTCTTGCTTGCCTGTCAGGGCTGTATGGAGAAAAGCTGAGCTCTGCCAATGTGTCAGAGTGCTTCACACAGATAAATTGACCCTTAATGGAGAATGAGTGAAGTGTGACTATGTAGTGTTGAAGGCAAATGCAGTTATTGCCTCCAGGTAGATATTGGTGATAGAGATGTAAACTGTTATCTGAACATCCTTAGGTTTAAAGGAGATGCAGTTTACTGGGAAGTGAAAGAGACCATTGGTGATGATAAGTGAGCAGTGTTACGAGACCTGGCAAAGCCAAGATAGGAAGGATCTTTTCCGAAAGTCCCTTCTTAAGCTCTACTTGGTACAGTTGCTTGGGAGCACTCACAGTAGGCTGACAATTATTTCCAATGCTCAGGTCAGATTAGAGTTGATTAATGGATTTTGGGAATAGTGATATGGAAATATGTCTTGTTAAATCTGGTAATTATAATAATCTTCCTGATCTTAATTCAGAGTTAAGAGATAATAGAAGACAGCTTCTTTTTTTCTTTCTTTCTTTCTTTTTTAAATTGTGGCCTTTCCAGTAACACAGTAAAATCACATCAGTCCATCTTCCAACTGTATTCAGTTTGCAGGGTTTTAAGCTGTATGTTTTCTTGGTGCTTATCAAAATTTAATTTAAACAATTTGTTAGGCGCATTTGTTTTTTTAATGTAGAGTCGCAGTATTAGAACATCAGATGTTTGTGGTTTGTTTGTAATTCTGAATTCATGACTCCTGCAGACAGTGCGGTCCAAACTTAACATGTTATTTGCATTTTCTTGTTTTATGACTAATTATTGCAGAGGTCTTTCCCACAGGAAGGTCTTGAGAAGAGTGGAAGCATTTAAAAATAATTACAGATCTACAAAGCCTTTTTTGTCTCTTATTTTATGTAAGTGTTGTTTTCAGAAAGAACTGGAGTGTGCAGTAAATTCCTACAGGAGTGTTCAAAATGTTACATGGAAGCCCAGTCCTTTTCTTCAGAAAGCCTTGCAACTGAGAAATTTGGGGTTGTGGCTATCGAGCAGTAGGTAGATGAGTGCTTATTTCAAGGTCATACAGGAGTAGGTGACATTAATGAGGGCTTTTGAAAACYGAGTCAACTTATCTAGGTGCCTAAATGTAGATTTGAAGAAACTCTTATTTCTTATATTATATGTCTGTAGTTTTGACTAGTTTTCTGTGTGTGTATGTGTGTGTGAGAGAGTTATGCTACTTTAAAACTTGGTAAGGGGATGTTTCTAGGAATCTGCATACTTAAAATTAGATTTCTGCTGCGGTTACACAACTGTAAAGTAAATCCAGAAAAGCATCACTGACTTTAATTATGTTACTCCGGGTTTTCGCTTCTGTAAATGATGTCAGAAACGAATTCTGAATACTCTGAAAATTCACAGCGGTGCTTCCCAGCACCAGCTCTGAACTGTTCAGCAAGTGGAAGAGATCCAAAGGCATGTTGGCGTACAGAGGATGCTGAACAATTGCAGAATTGTATGGGCGCCATTCTTCAAGAAACTCTTTAAATACAGCTCTTCCATCATTCAACAAGCTTGCAATAACTTGTTTCCTTAAGCTTTTTCTGTTCTGCTACAAAATTGAGTAGTCTTTAAGGGCTCATAGGTAGATAGATACTTTTAACTTCTGACAGCTATAGAAGTTTGCTTTGATATGGTCTGGGACATTTGATCATGTGAAAATTAGCTGATTTTAAGTCTTTGAAATAAGTCTTTGAAATAAGTCATTTCATTCTGGTTTGCCTATCTTCCTTCAATACTCAAAGTACATTCAATGTAAAAGAACACTGGAAAGATTTAAAAAGTCATTTAGAAATTGCAAAGCTTTTCCATTGTCCCACCTGACCTGGTCTTGGAGAAGAGGCTGGCTGCTGGAGACAGTTTGTGTAAAAAGACGGTGAAGACTAAAGAGAATAATTTGATCATATTAAAGGGCTTCTGTATCGGTATTAGAAAGAGTTTTAGATTTGATCCTCTCATTAATAATGGATGGCCAGACGGATGCTTCCTCCCCTGCTGTCTTCTTTTTAATTCATCTGAATGATGGTGGAAAATACTGTCCATCAGTTAGAGCCAGGCAGTCTCTCCAGTTTAAAAGCTTGCTGTGTCTGTCCCCGAATCTCCTCTCGCACCACAGCAGTTTTGGCAGGTCGAAAAGTATGCTGGGAGGGTTTACTTACCAAGCTGAGCAGGTCAAACAACCTAGTTGTTGTTTAATGCACAAAAGACCTAAAATCTTGAAGCTGCATCATCGTGGCCCTGGCTCAGCATTTTCTTACCATGTGCAACACAACTGGCTTTGGCTTTCCCTGCTTTCAGACTGGGGCCACCTGCATGATCACCTCACCGTCCCAAAAGGCATCGCACTTGCTGTCCCCAGAGGACACCAGCCACTTGAACATAGGCAAGACTGCAGCAACATGCAGCGAGGGAAGGGCTCGTGCTGCCTGACCTTGGCGTGGTAGCTGGAGTGTTTTGTCAACACTACGCTTCCAAGTTTTACTGTTACCTGCTGACATACGGCAAATGGTTTTTCAGCATTCACCTATTCAGGGTATTTTAGTAATATCAGTAAAATCCCATCCTGGTCCAGTGGAAATACCTTCCAGGATATCATGAACCCTGAATTCTGGTATAATTTTACACACACAATATGTTTTGGAAATGCGTCTCTTTGTATGAGCTCGCTTATGTTGTATGGACATAGAAATGAAGACGAAGGAGGCAGTGGATGGCTTCAGGGCTCTAGGATTAGCAAGCAGCTCCTACCAAGAGGTAATGGTTGGTTTTGTGAGAACTGAGGCAGCTTTTCCTGAGCAAAGCTGCTAAAGAGGACATACCCGATGGCCTTTGAGGTGATGGAAGCCTCTGTAGACTTTACAGTGGTGTTAAACCAACTGTTCCTGGACAGAGCGATCCGGTGTTGCAGTGCTGTTACCTTGTGCTCAGATGATCTGGGGCRAAGGTAGAAGGAATTAGGGGAGCCTTGCTCCCTTCCCACCATCCCGGGGAAGATGGCCTCACCCTGCCTACCCTGTGCACAGCAGAGCAGCACAGGCAGTGGGTAGGACGGCAGTGGTGAAAGGGAAGGAGTACTGCTTATCCTCATGCAATGTGTCTTTTGCTAGTATTGGTGCTTAGCATGAGGACATGGTGCCCCACGTCGTGCCTGGCAGGGGCATGTATGGCACTTACAAAATTTTCCAGTGGTATTGTGGCTACAGGAAGACTTCAGATGAGGCTGTATGGGATGCATACCTTTTTGTAGCTCTATTCCCTCTTTATAAAAATGGGTACAATCCTATTTCCTTAACTAAAGATTTTACTAATTGCCAGCGGTTCAGATACTATGAGAGCACCTAGTAAATAAACACCTCAAATAGCGAGCCATTTGTGTGCATGATTGTATTGGTGGTGAGGTTTTCAAAACAAATCCAAGTATATGGCTAGGTTTTTACCTAACTGTTCTGCCCCTTTTATTGTGTAACATTTCCTGCACAAATTTTGCATTTCTATGCTTCAGTATTTCAGTGTCCTCTTGGTGAACTGTTCTTTGTTCTCAGGGCTTGCTTGGGCTGATACTATAAACATCCTGGCAATTACTAGGTTTGATTTAGGAAGTCTAGATGTTTGCACAGGTCTTTTGATTTTTGATATAGTCAACATAAATATTTGAAAATCAAAGCAGTTAAAGCATTGCAGGGAACCTTTCTGCAAGAGCTGATAGTTAGATTTTTTTTCTGTGCCAAATTTATCTCGTTAACTACAAGTTTTAGAGTAGGATCCATCTGATGATATTCAAATATCTCTATTTGACTTAGCCAGACATTTTTCAGGCAATGGCGCAGAAAGTACACTTGAAAGATGCCATGCATCTAATCTGAAAATAAAGATCTACAACAGGTCAGATAACCATTTCCTAAGAGTCCCCATTCCTCTCCTTTGGCCAGAAAGGGAGCCCATGGTGGCAAGCTCAGATGAGGATTCAGCTGATGTTAAGGAACAGAAATCCCAGTTTTCATGTCCCTGTATTCCTGTTGGTTACTTGTGTTGAGGTCAAACCTGAGGCTATGGTTTGACTGTGCAGTAAATCCAGCTTTAAGGCTCCTACAGCTGGATTAAAAGCATTGAGGCCATGAGATATAAAATGCCCACTGTTCTAAAACTCACTGTCAATTCAAATTTGTCCAAAATCTCTCAAAGCCTGCCAGTAAGATTTAAATTTTTATTGCCAGGTCAAATATCAGTAATCTTCCTACGGCTGGCATAAAGCTGACCTGTAAATGTGCACTCTGGCTAATTCAGCAGAAGCATAACCGTGTGCCTGGATCTGATTTGTACCACTGGGTAATCCAGAATAAAACGGATTTGCTACTGTCCTGAAGGACTTCAGACCTTGGACAGTTATAGCAAAACTGTCTTTCAGCAATAGCATGTCTTTTAGTGAAAAACCTCAATTCAGTTCCTAGGTGTTTTTTTCCAATTGTTACTTTTTTGCTGTTAGTTGCTAACTAAAAAGTAGAAGAAATGAAAGCTACACTTGAATAGAAATTAGTAAATGAACATTTTTGCTGGTAGTGGATTCATTTCTCTGGTGCTGAAATGCCCATATGACTTTAGGAAAACAAGTATGATGCCTTCATGTATATATAAAAGATTAACAGTATCTGTCAAACATAACCTTTAAAGCAATTATAAAGTGACCTCACTCAGGGGATGAAAGGAATTTTTGGAATAACTGTACGTATGTTTTTCTGGAGGTTTAGGCTAGGCTGAAAATGCCAGAGGGGTTATCCTGGAGGATTGCGTGTTGGCTGTTTGCACAAATCACCTTTTAAATACCAGTAATGGGACATTTTAATGACCCTCTATATTTCTCTTTCCCCCTATGAGAAAATTATTATTGGAGCTCTTTACATCACTCCTTTGAGGGTGATGCAGGAAGAAAAAGCTTAGCTTGTCAGGAAAAAAAAGTTGTGTTTATGCTCTGAATATCCATATATCCTTTTTGACAGTTCCAGCCTCAACTCATTTAAAGAAAATACTCTTATTCTTCTGTAAGCAATCATTTAAGATAGCTCTTCCTTAAGAAAGCCTAAAAGAAGCAACCTCTCTTCACCTACATCACCTATGTTTAACTCAGTATTTTGAACTAAAAGGCTGTAGATGAAGAAAAAAGTGTTTTACTTCCTGAGCCATAAAAACTTTCACTGAGGAAGGGAGAAGAAGATATCCAGTTCATTTACGTAGGTGGTATTTCAGCCGTTGAGAGCACATCTTATGTGAGAGTTCTGGGTGGAGGAAGGGCAGGTAAAGGCTCGTTTTTCTGGATGTAAATACTCCAGGGATGAAGGTGAGAAGAGCTGATAAACACCAAGAAGAGCAGAGAGCTGTAGAAGCTACATGGCTGTGGGTATAAACTGATTATGAATACCTTTAAGCTGGAATACAGACCATTTCCAACTATGCAGTGTGGTGGGACAGCTTTTCAGCAAAATAACAGAGATGTAAATCCTCTTTACTTCAAGTTAAAATTTGATGAGTTTTATTGAGTAGAGGGTGAAGGAGTTGCTGTCATAGCTAGGGACCTGATTTGATGATGCCAGCAGGATCCTTGTGGCTGGTGGCTGTTCGGGAAGGAACCAGGCTACTCCACACGCTGCGTGGCGGTGGCACGTCTTTGGGAAGAGGAACGTACCTGGGCTGGGCAGACTGCAGCCATGCAAAGTGACTGGTTGTTTCTGTGGTTGGCCAGAGAGGAGTGGTACTTGAGCTGTTGGCATTGCTGGGTGAGAAGGGACCATGTATTTTCAGGGTGTTTGCTTCAGCATCTTTTTGATGCTCTGAGAGCATCTGACCTAAAAGCTTCATCTTTCTGCAAAGGAGGGTGCCTGTCCTGTGCTGTGAGTTGGCTGTGGGTGCAGCCTGTGGGCTCCTGCAGCAGAGGAGGGTAAATCTGAGCCCTAAAACCAATACTCAGCATGGTGAGGGTCTTTCTAAACTACGAGCCCACAAAGGGGTAATCCCCTTTGAGGGTCCTCCTCAAACTGAGTGGTCATGCTGTCTCTGCACCATCATGACCGTGCTATTTGAAAGGGACTAAAATTATTTCCATATCACACCCAGTAAATTGAGTAGGATTTCCCACACCAGCATCTTTCCAGTTGAGATGTTCTGAGCCTGCAAACATCCTATCTGCAAAATCTTAGTCCACTCACTTTATCCTTTAAACTGCAAACAAAAAAATCTCAACAGATCACACTTACTGAGACCCAGGTAGGCTGCAAAATTAAGTCACTGGCCAGGGAGTGGGAATCAGTAGCCCCAGAGGGATTCAGAGCAACTAGGACAAAATCTCTTTGGTGAAAAATTGTCCACAGGAACAGGGACTCCTGTCCCCAGGACAGGGGACTTGTGTCCCCACAGGATTGGCCGTTCCCAGTGCTGGCCTGGTTTACTCCAGACAAGTGTCAGTGCCAGGGTGGGCATAAAATCAGAGTCTTTTACATATAAGTCTTGTACTCTATGCGAGGCGGTGGGATAGTTTGGCAGGTCTGTCACCTACAGAAAGTAAGCAAGGTGGTGGCGACTCCAGTAAATTTTCTCATGTGGGTCTTGAGTCTATTTCGGTGGAAGTCAAGAGCAAAAATAAATTTCATCTTAGTGTTGAGTTTGCCGTTTTTATCAGGCAGATCTATTTTTTCCCTTGATGAACAATTTGCCACTTTTCTATTTTTTGCTCCCATGGCCTCAGACAGACTGAGCCGCTGTTCTCACCAGCACAGAGGTGTTCAGCTCAGTGCTGCACCGCCTGTTTCATCTGGAAGGACTATTTCCTATTTATGCTTGTCAAGGTCTTTTTTCAAAGCCAGAAGGTTTTGTTTGAGAAAATCAAATCCCTTGAAAGTACTGTATAATTATCTACATGATTATCTTAAGTGTCTGCCATGGCTCTGCAGTGAGCTTAGGGGTGTAGACTGGCAACCTGCAGCGTATCGATACCCGCAGTTTTTCCTGTGGGGAGGAGAAATGGGGTTTTGAAGGCTGCCTGTCTCCAGTGGGGTAGAGCAGGCAGTCATCCTCTATCTCTGAAGGGATGTGTATGCATGGAGGGAGAGAGTCCTCCAGCAATGTTGCTAAATGAATGATGGATGAGTTTTGCGTGGGATGCAGATGCCTCTGAGCGCCCCATCCTGCCCAGCTAACTGCAGGATTGAAGCTGAAGTCAACATCAGGTTGTGCCCTTGGCCAACGCAGAGGAGATTTGGAGACTCTGGAGCTAAAACTGTGAGTTGCTTTCAAGGAGCCCCAAGTTCTCCAAGCTGGAGACTGGGGCAGCACATTTGCTCTGGGGATAGTTTGCAAAGGGCAGCCCGTAACATGTCCACCCAATGTCAAAATTAACCATCTAAGAGCAAAACTCCTTAAATTATTACACCTAAAAGGGCCTCAAAGGGTGATCTGGTCTGATCATCTCTAGAGCTTGAATGATTTTGGACCCTGTGTGGTTACTGGGAGCCGTACCGATGTTTGCTGTTGAAGCAATGATAAGGGTGCCTTTGTCATAACTCACTGGATGTTACCCATTATATGACCTCTCGCTAAGACAGAAGGTGATGCTGAAGGGCAAAAAGTAAGAAGGATTGAAATGGAGAGATCTACTCTCTCCCACAGCTCAAGAGAGGTTGGCTCTAATCATTGCTCCTGTCAGGTATTTTGTCTAACCTACTGCAGAGACCATGAGTGATGGAGACTCCAGTCACCCGAGACAGTGTCCTCCAGTGCCTTGGTATTCTTTATCCTTATTAGTGTACCTAACCACTAACCTAAACCTACCCTGATGTGATTCACATCCATTACTCCACCACGGGCAAGGGGAATAGACTGCTCTTTTCCTCCTGCTAACTGTGGGGCATTTTTAAGTACATGAGGACCTTTAGCTTGTGTTCTTACACCCCTCCTGCAATGCTTTCTCCTTTTTAGACTAGCAGGCCCTAATTTCATGAGTATTTCCTAATAAGTTACATTTCCTAGACTGGTAGTCATGTCAGAGCTCCGCTCCAACTGGGCAGTTTTGCTGCTGAGACCTTCCCAGCCCTGCATGAGGCTACAGAGATACTTCATACGCCTGGTAGGCTTTGTCCCTCTTGACGCATCCTGGCACAAGGATCCTTTTCTCCCCATAACAGCCAGACTTTATTGAGAGGAATGACTCACTACAAACCCTGCATCTCTTCCCAAAAATTTGCGACCTAGCCAACCCTATCTATGTGTGATTTTCCTTTTGTAGTACTCTGCACTTGTCCTTACTGAACTTTATCCTAATTTTTACACAATGAGTTTTTTTATTTTTGCCAAGATGATTTTAGATGCTAATCCTGTTCTCCAGTGTGTCTGCAGTCACTCCCAGCTTCGTGTAATCTGCAGATTTAATAAGTGTGCTCTCTTTCATCGTCCAGGTCACTAATGAGTGCGCTGAGCAGAACTAGACTATATAGATCCAGCAGAGCTCTGCTCACAGTGTCCTTCTGTTTTCACAGAATATCATTAATAACTACTCCCTGGGTATGGCTTTATAGTAGTCTCATTTAATCATGTTTCCCTAGTTTATTTATGAGAAAGTTGTTTGAGACGGTGTCAAAAGCTATAATAAAGCCAGATAAATGACATCKAACAAGTTCGCCATTATGAAAAGAAATCTATTTGATTTGATACGATTTTTTACTTGTCTCTTCTGTATCTGCTGCTGCTTATATTTTTGTTATCTTCCACATACATGCAAATTGTTTCTTTGTTTGTGTTAGAGTTTTTCAGAGGATTGAAGCTAGACTGACTGATGTAGCATCCTTTTGCTGCTTGTCTTTCTACCCTTGAAGACAGGCACTGCACTTGCCTTTGTCCTGACTTCTGGCACCTTACCTGTCTGAGCTCTTACGGGTGACCAGGAGGGAGGTATCTGAGATGGCTTTAGCTGATTCTGTAGGGAATTTAAAAGGTGGTTTGTCCCACCCTGCTGGTCTGGAAATACCTGACTTGGACAGAGGTCAGACAGATTTGACCCCTGGATCGGGCAGAGGAGAGGATAGTATACCTTTGTAGTGATAATGTGTTGTAGTATTAACTGTACTAATCCCCTGTGCATAGCAGGCAATTTTAACAAGGACTAAAGCAAAAATCAAATCAGCGTTGCCTCTTTTGGTGTCATTTTTCAGTAACTTTCTCTCTATTTAAGCAACACTTTTCCAGACTGTCTTCTTGGTATTAATATACATATAAAGGGTAACAGATTTTTTTTTTTAATCTTCTGCAAGTTTCATTTCATTTTTATGCCCTGATGTTTCTAATATTTCTGTCTGTGTGTTCACACTATTTTTTTAACCCCTGCTCAGTAACCTTTTAGTGTTCTTTCTTCTTGTCTTTGAGGTAAATGAAAAGCTCATGATGCTGCCAAGTCTCTGATTCTTCTTCTGCACTGAGATGTTATTGTGCCTGTGCCTTTTATGCACAAAATATTGTTTCTTCGAGAAACTACAGTTCACCTTGATTTCTTTTTCCTTTAAACTCTTCCCCATGAATTCTTGCCTAGCAGTTTTTTTTTAAAGTACTGAAGCTAGGCATTTCTGTTTTGCTGTCCCCAATCCATTGCGTATGGCAGATTTCATCATTTCACAGGCATTCTTACACGAGTTTCCTCCCACCTACTTACCCCCAACACAGCCCCCTCTGGAGGCACTTCCCTACTGATTACTTGACCTATCAGTTATGCGAGAGTATTGCTCTGAAGGCACCAGGACTCCCTGTCTCCTGCTGCTTTCCTTTCCTAGCAGATATCTCATGCTCGTACTCTCCCATTACCATTGAGTCAGTTGTCATCAGGTAGCCTGATCCATTTAATCTCCTTGGTTTGAGGTTTGTTGTGCCCTCCCCCAAAAAAATGTTTGGGTTTTTTTTTCATTTTATTATTAACCAGAGAATTTAGCAGTTCTTCCTCCCTCTATGTTCTGGACCTCAGATCAAGCGTATGTATCACCCTTGGTATACCAAGAGATGCTGCCTCTATTTTTTCTCTGCTGGTCCATATATAAGCTATGCATCTTTATATCAGTATTCCAGATCTATGTCTTACTACAAGTTCCAGTTATGTCCGTTAAATCATCACTTTTGTCTTAAATTAAACCTGAGATCTTAAATAAGACCTAAGTTCTGTGTTAAAAGCAATATATTCACCAATGTTGCCTTAGATATCTAAGATATTCAGAGGATTTAACCCTATTTCCTGGTCAATCTGTGACTGTATTATCACCCCTTCTTTTCAGACCTCTGCCCAGGCTGCTTCTGTCTTCATTCTTTCCTCTGGCTTTGTCCCCTGTGTCTCCTACCCTGAGCCTAGCTCAGAAGTCCCTCACACTAAGCAATGGGCCAGTTCCTCCTTTCCTGAGCTGATGTCCATCCCTGTTCAGCTGTTGGTGTAACATCACCATGTTAATGAAGATGCTGGGGTCCTCCAAGAAGCATCACGCATGGCCCTGATGTGTTGTCCCTGTCCCTGACTGAGCTTCCTTGGTGTCACTTCTGTCCATCTAGGTAGTGCCTAGGGAGGTGGCAGAACACTTCGGATCCAGCTTCTGAGCAGCAGCATTTTGCAAGAGTCTCCCTTTATACTTGAGCTCTTGGGGTCATGGGCTCTTGCTACAGGCTCTTCTGCCTAACCCAAGCCTTGCATCCACATCTGCAGGAGCAGACGTGCAGGCTGCAAGCTCAAAGCTGTTGCCTTCTTCTACCTTCCCGGTGCACAGCTCACTGACCAGCATCCGCTGCTAGAAAGTAACTCCTGAAAAGAAACTGGTGAGCCAGACTTGATTCGCGTCAGGGTTTTTCCTTGTTTCATAAATCCTAATGATCCTAGAAAAAAACCCTTTCTCACCCTCTTGCCTGCAAACCCCCAGCTCTCGCTGCCTCCTGGCTGCCTGTGTGCCTCCCTCTCCGAATTGCAGGAAACTGGGGAATTCACCCGCACAACTCTTGTCCCAGGGAACTGGGTAGCCACCTCCCTTAGATGCTTTACCTGCAGGGTAAGTTGTCTGCTGTAAGCCACCACTGTCAGTAAGAGGAGGGACCCCATTGCCTGTCCTCACTCTTCGTGTTTGCTGCTGCCCATCCCTCGAGCAGCTTGGTGGGGAGCTAAGTCAGAGAAGTGACCGGATTAAGCCTAACCCAGCCCAAAAACACTGGCATAGAGGAGGGCAGAGCTGCCTTCAGCAGCAGCATCAACCAGCTTCAGTCGCTGGTGAGACCAGTGTCACGCCGCGCCTCCTCAGTGGTCCTTGGAGAGGATTTGGTTGGAGTGTCTCCTTTGCTTCAGTGACAGGCCTGGAGCTGTGGCAGGAGCATCCCCACGGCTCATCAATTCTCCGTTTTACTGGGGAGGTCAGGAGCTAATCGTGACCTTTTATTCCCTTGCTGAGAAGAGTAGCTGGTGCCCTCAAGTGGTAAATTGCAGAAGGAGAGTGGCTCCAGCCATGCAAGCCCGGCTTTGGGCTCCTGCCCCAAGCGGGGTGCTGGGCTGGAGCTGTTGGACCCCTGCAGTTTTTTTGGCACATCTAACCACGCTGTCTCCCCCCTTGCAGGACAAGACGGTGTGGTGACCGTGGTGGGAAGGAGACATCGTTCCCAGTGGAGTGAGGACCCCAACGGCAGGCAGACCCGGACAGCCACAGACACTCCCCACCGCTTCATCCGTCAGCCTGTCTGCGGGGCCGGCTACGGCATGTTCACACCAAACATCCTGCCTTGACTGTGCTTTTGGTCAGTGGGAGCCCAAAAAACGTCCCTGTGAGATTAGATGGGGCTTGTTTTGGATCTGCAGCCCCACTCCAGCATGGCCCCAGGAGCTGCAGAGGGCTGCGGCAGGCGGTGGAGCCAAGGTCCGGCGAGCCGATCAGGGCCGGGGCTGCTGCCTTGAGGGGATGCACAGGGACGGCGATGCCCATCACGCAGGACAACGCAGGGGTCTTCCTCCCCCTCCTGTGCCAGTGGCTGCAGAACAGCCGTCGGGAGGGGGCCGAGGGCGCCGAGCAGCAGCTCTGCCGCTCGGCCGTCCAGAAGCTGAGCGAGTACATCCAGCTCAACTTCTCTGTGGACGAGAGCAAACTGCAGCCAGGGAGCTGCGGGACTTTGGATACGGAGATCTGCACCATGTACCTGGCCCAGGAGATGCGAAAAAACGAGGTTCTTGGGTTGAGCTTTGGGAACATTCCTGCTCTGGGGGACTATGGGGAGAAGCGTCGGGGAGGGAAGAAGAGGAAGGGGCATAAGGGGCCGGTGCTTGACGTTGGATGCATCTGGGTGACGGACTTGAAGAAAAACAGCCCAGCCGGCAAGTGCGGGAGAGTGCGCCTGAAAGACGAGATCCTTTCTCTGAATGGCCAGTTGATGGTCGGCGTGGATGTCACCGGTGCAAGGTAAGGGTGGAAGAGCAGCTGCCGGCGGCCAACTCTCACGGCATGTGGTGCAGGTCGGAGTCGGTACTGATTTATGTCCGAGAGCAGAGGTTTTGACCTCTGCTTTTCACCTCCCAGGAGATCTCTGAGTTCCTTCTCAAGGTCTAGAAAATAAGTAACAAAAGCAAATTGATAATTAGCCTACATCTGCTATTTGCACATCCACTGCAAAATTTTGAGGGGTCATTGTGTCAAAAAATAGTATGTTGTAAGCATTGGAGGGTCTCCACTAAAACAGGAGTCTTCCTGGGTTTGGATAAAACTGTTTTCTTAAGTAAAAATGAACACAGACTCAGCAGCACTGGAAGATTTTTTTACAGATGCATCTTATTTTTGTGGAATCATTTGAGCCGAGGGAAGCTTTTTTTGACAGCTAAAGGTTGTCTGAGACTTTTTCAAAGCAAGACATTTTTGTGTTTTCCAGATTGGAACAACTTAATTTTAATAAATTCCCTTTGATTTTATTGCATTTGCTCTCTTTTGCTGTCTCCTGTCCCAGAAAACTTGAAACCTTTAAGAGTTCAAATCAGAAATGAAGGTTCTTGCAATGATGTGGATTATTCTTGCTTTTTTATTTCAGCTGCTGCATGCTGTATTTACTCTTTGTGGGCCAGCAGACTTGCTCACATTTCCCTTTGCAAAGGCAAAGGCCTTTCTCTGCTAAAGGTGAGGGTGCAAATGTTCATTAATACCTGAGGCTGCAACATAACTGGAGGGCATGAAATCCTCCCCCTCTTGCCAAAGGGGGTTCATCTTGGGGATGGGCAGTTTTGGAAGCAAAACACTAGTGAAGTGGCCCTTCTTTAAAAGGAAACTCTGTTGATCTGCAGCCTGGGTAGTCCAGCAGTGCCTACAGGTCCTCAGGTCTCAGAGCGGTGGTGGGGTCAGACACAGCGCAGAAGAGCAGGACGCTTCTTCTCGGAGGAGCCGGCTGTGGGTATCACTCATCTGTCTCCTCCTGCTAGGGAAGCTGAATCTGACTTCTTTAAAGAAAAGTTGTTTATTTAAATTCCACCCAATTCTCCTGCTAGGGAAGCTGAATCTGACTTCTTTAAAGAAAAGTTGTTTATTTAAATTCCACCCAATTGCCATGTAAACAGCAGAAACAGGTTGATTATTGCTGAGCTTGTTTCTTTTTTTTTCTTTATTTTCATTTAGAGAAACTTTATGCAGTAATACAATCATCAAAGCTCTTTGCTTAACGGTACTATTACATTATAGAGGAATGATGTGGGTGGTGGCATTTTTGGTGATATTAGTGACTGAGGGAAAATTATTGCTCTCTTCAGAGTTAGCAAATTGTGTGTGTCTATCAAACACAACTGCAGGGAAATGAGCTATATTGGAGTACTGAATAAAGGTTAGTCAAAAGTCTGCATGTTTATTTATCTACCGTCTATACAACTGTATCTCCAAAACACATGGGTTATGTTCCCCCAGACAACAACTTCCTATGTATTTTGGAACTACTACTCTAATTTTGGGCTATTACTCATTTACTGGAGGGAAGCTGTTAGTATTCCTGCAGATGACAGATGAATCCTTCATTTCTTGAGCATGAGTGAATGGGGCTTCATTGAGCAAGTCCTGGGAGGACTGAAAAAGAATTATTTTGTTATGAATATCATTCAGTTTGAAATATTTGATTACGAATTTCATCAAGCATAGCTGCAGTGCTTGGACACAGCTACCGTATACATCTAATCTTTAAAATCAGTGCTGAATAGATTTCCAAATTCAAACTGTTTTTGAAGAAAGCAGAGTAAGATATGTTACAAGTGATGACAGTGTGGTATAAACATGAGATATTATTATAATTTTGTCATTGAGGAAACCCAACCACTGCTTCAAAATATCATGTTCCTCATTGCCAAAAATGACCACACATCGTCATGTGTGGGAATACAGTCAGAGAACTGGCTGGCTTCTTTTTAACCCACAGCCTGGAGTCGCTTCCAAAAAACGAACAGAGAAGTGTTTCGACAGCCATACCTTTGCACAGCATTTTCTTAGTCTCTCCTCTTCAGCCAGTGTCCTGGGGGAGTTTCTAGGACTCCTCTCCAGTACAAGATATGGCATGCCGAATGTTAGGGAAATCAGTTTATTTTCAAAGATGCTGAGAAAGACCTTCAGAAATCAGATGTGCAAGGGAGAGTGAACTTCAAGTGCCACTACTGAAGGCGAAGCTTTTACCTTGCCTGAAGTTGGGGGTTTCCAGCAGAGCCAAGGCCTTTCCTGAGTGCTTGCTGCTACTGCACATCACATTTACATGCTCCAGGATAGCTGGAAGTATGAAGGTGACGTCCTGGTCCTCCTACAGGTCAATGCCATTAGTAGTTGTGTGATATATGGACATTCTAAACACAGTCCTGCTTCTCTGTAAGTGCTAGCAGCTGATTACAGAGCACAATACTGAATGTCTAACCAAATTACAGGTCTCAAAATATGCAAAGCACTTTGTGCTGCTTGCTTGCAGCAGTCAATAACAGTCCTGGGCTCAGCTGTCTTGAGGTTCTATATTGAAACAGTCCCTGCTGGTGCTGGAAAGCCAATATGCAGTCCCTGGCTGTATTTGGAGCCAAATTCTGCTCTGAACAGTGGTCTTCAGGAAGGTGCTCTTCTTCTTTGCCTCGTTGTTGGGAGTCCCGCATGCAAGGAGATGCAGAGCGGTACATCTGCTGAGGGGATGGGAACGGGGACCTTTGCTGTGTCTGAGTAGAGCTGCTCAAAAATGTGACAGTGTGGTTTGAAAACTGGTGTTTCAGAAGAGCACACCTTTCAAGGCACTTTTTATTCAGCTCCCCCTTCCTCAGAAGTTTGAACTGAATGATTTTTTATCATAAACTTTCTTTGCCCCTGCAATAGAAAGATTTCCCTCCCCACCCTCTGAATGTGGTCACTCTTTGATATCAAAGTGCAATGCTCCAATTTTGGATTTTCCATGGGGCACTGCTTCCTGCCATCTGTGGTGAGACACTGCCATTGCAGGAGGCTGGCTGTCCTCGCCAGGGCCACTTTATCCCTGCGCTGGTGGCCGCGGTTGTCTCTGGAGCATCCGCAGGATTTTGTAGCACTGTGTTACTCAGCAGTCTGTTCAAAACACTTCCAGGTGCTCCGACTGGTGTGCGGGGATGGCATGCTATGGGAACAGGGAGCAAGGGCTGTGCTCCCTCTGCTCATCAGCTGGGGCCCTCAGTTTAAGGTTTTGGTAACAAATCGACTCTTTAGTCGGGTCAGGCGTTAGGGGTATGAATGCCTGTGTTATGGTGGATGGGGAGGTTTTCAGGTTTCTGTGTCTGTGATGGGCTTGTGTTTCTCTGGAAGTTATTGTGGATTTATTTTCCGCTTGGCAGAGCAATCTCCTTTATACATCCTTTTTCTTAGGGTAAAATCWCCCCAAGAAAACTATCCCTGGTCATCACAGAAAGCTTTGTCTCAGCACASCCCCACCTCCCGGACATGTCAGGTTGCATGGATCGATTGCTCTGTTTTACTGCGTTTCCTCACCTCCTTCCTAAAGCAAAAGTGCTGGCAACACAAAGTGCTGCTCAGTATAAGCAGCTGCTTTGCCTGGTGTTAGTAGGGCCTTCTCTTCGTTATGTTCATACRAAAATATTTTTGTTTTAATAGGAAAACAAATGGAAATGTATCCTGGCCCTTTGCCCTTGGCCAAGGGGCAAACATTTCTGTGGGAGCTCCTTGTTAAAATATTGACAGCACTGACTACACAGAGAAAAACAAACACAGTGGTCCTGGAGGCTGCAGCCTCCAAATACAATCTCAGGGAATAGATTTCTCATAACTGACCTAAAAAATACCCCCAACTTATTGTGGAGTTTAATTGGTTTCTTTTATTATATCATATTACCAATCTTCATGCTGCTAAGTGATGGATCAGGGCACAGAGGCTGAGACCTGGGTCTCATTATCATGGGCACGGATGGGAGGTGTACGCTGACATGCCCTCCGAGCTGCCTGGCACGTGAGTCCCAAGGATGGAAAATAAACAGCACGTAGGGATTTTGGCTGAGGGTTTTCTCCTCCAGCTGAGCTGCTGTGAACAGGGAGACAGTGAATGTGTGCTCAACCTGTGCAAAATGAGAGGAAGCCTATGGATGTCTAAAATTTCTCAGACRCATTGTGAGTCTCACTGTGCTCCTMAAGTGTTGTACGCTAGAGCACGGAGCCCCCTCTGAAGCACGGCTGCTGTACTTTACACTGATAGTTGATATTAATTCCCCCCTTAAAATATAACAGGACTAAGAAACTGAGAAAGAGATGTTTTTCTTCCCTTCTTTTATGTCTTCAGGAAAGGTATGAGCAGACTTAGCCACACGTGTTGAGAAATAAATTGCTCCGAAGAAATGAGCTTTAYCCAAATCCTCTCTCAAGAGCCAAAGACTTAAGCAGAAGGCCACTAATCCCCAGACTCAGCAGAGATCATTTAGCTTGTTTGTTCTCTTTGCTTTATTAATCTGAGCATGGGTTCGCTCAGCTTCCCCTCTGCACCCTCTGGTTCCTGCCTTCCCTGTCAACCTTCCCGCGCTGAGCCCAGCCTCTGCAGAGGCAAAATCCATTCCCTTGTAGCGGTGCAGCGTCCCACCGCTACAACTGCCTCCTCAACAGGCTTTCCAAACCCCTCATTCTTCTCAGCTTTGCCTCTTATTTATCTTCTCACTTACCTCAGTTTTATCTAAAACCCATAAAAGATGATGGAAAGACTCACACCGATTTAAATGGCTCATGTCCTGTATGTGTTCGCATGTTTGTCCCAAAATTTTGGGAGCAATATGCTCATCATTGCCTTCTACACACTGTTCCCGCTGAACAACAGAGCTGGCCTCTCTTCGTAGAAAGTGTGATCCCCAGAGGGCATACATGTATAATTAGGCAACATCTCCAGGGTCATCTGCAGCAAATGCTCCCCAGCCCCGGCTCTGCACGCTTTCTTTTCAGAGGGATTGCATCAGGCTTGAAAAGACTTGCACAGAGGTTGGTGGTGTTGCTTTAGGAGGTGCAAAAGCTTCAGAGGTTATAGAGGGGTTGTCCTGAACCTTTTTTTGTGTGCTTTTGTTTTGTTCCATTGAGCTGTGAAAGCTCCGTTTAGAAGGCTGTACCTTGTTGCCAAATGTATGGCTGTGCATCTCCATTTAATTTGCTGTTCTGACTGCACTGTAATTACAAGAGAACAAGCCCACTGTTTGGGAGGGAGTTCTGCCCTCCCCACTCATCAACTGTGGGAACAGCCTGGTTTGGTGAATCAGCCTCGTGCCTTGTCATTTATCCCTGATGCCAAAGTGCCAGCAAGAGCCCTTTTCCATCCTGAGTGGGATTGTCAGCCTCGCACGCAGCAAGCATCCCATGCTCTCAGGTCATCTGGAAGCAGTCAGGATGCAGCAGAAATTAACTAATTGGCAAACTGCTGGAATGTGCAAAATAGGGTCACTTTTTCCAYCACTCAGCCAAGGAGTAGGTGAGGCCTTCAGCCACAACAGCAGTTATTTTCACAGCCTCTCCAGCAGTGCATTTGCTAGCACAGAATAGTATTTTAGCCATCAATAATTAAAAATAGAGATGTTCAAAAACACGAGCAAGGAACATTTTGTGCCCATTATTCTTCTTCTTTCTAGAATGCTTGTGGCCTTGTACACCAATTTGCAACATGCAGTCATTCACAGTGTCTATTCTAATCTGTAAGCATGAATTTCTCTTCATACTCTTGGAGTCCCAAGTTCTGCACAAAGCAGGCTGTGGGCTAAAGACTGATTTCATGAGACAGGAGCACCGAGCTGCTGCAGGAGGAAGAGGCAACTGGAGCCAGGTTACTGAGTTGCAGCGAGATACATAGCAGGTTGTCCTTTCCCACCCATACTGACTGATGTGCTGCGAGTCCTGGAAAGGCACAGCTTCTCCAGTCTTCACTGAAATGTTTTTTCTCATAGCAGTGGGCTAAGCAAGCAGCGTTTCCATTCTCAGCAGGGTTTTGGGGCTGCTCTGCAAGGAGGCGATGATCATATCTTCTTGCCAACCTCATGTACCTTTGGGTGTGATGGTTGCTGTCCTGGAAGATGCACTAGGACTAAACCGTGACTCTCCAGAGCTAAAAGCATTAATGGTGGTGGCAGCTTAAAACCCGCTTATCCCCTGTCACTGGGAATCAGGCCTGGCTTGGAAAGGACAGGAGCGGGGAGGGTTGAAAGATGATGAACAGGAGACGGTTCCACAAGCAGAGGCTGTGCTYGACATCAGCCTCAGAGAGGCGGCTTGTCAGCATGAACCTGCCATCTATGAACGTAAGTGAGAGGATAAATAGACGAAATGTAGGTCTGATCAGCAGAGAGGCAGGTATATAACACCAGAGACAGCTGCTGCAGTGGATGGCTTTGGGACCGAGTCTTTTTTTTTTCCCGTGGAAAACTCATTGCTTTTCTTATCTGATGTGACACTTGCAGCCAGCTCTGAGCAGTATCACATGCTCCTTGAAACTTATTTTTCTGTCTCCTTTCTATCAGATGTAGGCTAAGATGGGAAGAGCTTATGTATCAACCACGGGCTCTGCAGCATCACTCACTGTTTTTGCTGCTTTCTCTGGATGAAATGTATGACACTCAGCAAGATCATCTGGGCTTCCAAAAGGAAACACTTTTAACAGACCAGTACCAGTGAAAAGATAAGTTGGCAGGCACTGCCCAGAAGGTTTGGGGCAGCTCAGGAAGACTTGTACCTACTAAGACAGGACAAGAGTAGGGAAAATGTGATTATTAGCAGCAAACTTCACCCTAGAGCATCCAAGGCTTAGGATGCCCAGCCAGACTGAAGGCTCTTTAACAAGACTGTGAGAAGTTAAAGGTAGATGGAAAATGGATTCAGGCTTTTTCAAAATGCAACAGAATTGTTGAAATGTGACTGAAGGAGAGTATTGTGTCTGCTGATGCCTAAGGTTCTTTTCTATTGTTTAAAAAGGTGGCAAGGTCTGTTCCCTTCTCCGTAGCAGGTATTATGGATAACCAGATGATCTTCTAAAAACAAAAAACTGGCAAAACAAAGAATTGATTAATAGAGCAATCATTTTGACTGTGTTTTCCTAGTCCATTACTTGATCATTGGAATGGGTTCAGGCTAGCAGAGTAACTATTAGATGAAACAAAAGTCAGTGATGTCCTCCTTTTCATCCTCATACACATTGACCAGCGGCTCTTTGTGCCATGATAACTGAAGAATTACTAAGTGCTTGCCAATTGTTCATAGTCTGGGCTATTTTTCTTCTGGTAGTGAAGAGAAAAACACAGACATGTGGTAACCAGTAAACTTTGTGGTACCATCTATCTGAATACAGAGCCCAGATGAGGAAAATGGGCTAGAGGCTGGGGAATTTCTTCTTGAAAACTCACAGATTATAAATGGAGCCAAACCGGTGTGTGACATTCTCATTGAAAATTGGTTTCTAACAAACACACTAATTGTTCTGCTAAAAATGACATTTCATGTTTTCATCTGTAGAAAAGTTCTACTAAAACAGATTTTTCTCAGTTTCCTCTAGAGGGCAATGTCATATAAATATTTTAAGCAATTTTTGGGTTATGTCAACCAGGCATTTAGCCTGCCTTGGCTAAGAATTCATAAGACAGCAGTGAAAAGTGTTTCTTTACATGCTTTTTAGGATGTGTATATACGTAACATAATTACTCTAATTGTTTCCTGGGTTTGTTCGGTGCAGTAGCTAATCCCTTTAAGGAGCACAGAAATATGTTGTGTATTTTGGGCAGATTTGACTATGCCGGAATGCAGAGAAGGAATTGCTCATGAAGACCTGACACTCTCTCATACCTGTGCAGCTTCAAGGACTTTCAGCAGCTACTCCTTATTTAAACTATTGTAAAAGAGATTATAATCCAGTCCCCTGAGAATGAAGTTAACAGTTGCTGTAGTTTATTTTGGTAGCTGGAATTTCAGTGCAGAGGATAAATATAAATACCAAGTCTAAGTGGTCCATAGGACCTAAGAAACAGAAGGGTTTTGTGTTACTACTTATTTCCCTAAGAATTTAGGTATTCCCAAATTCATTAACTGTATTGCTTGTTTGATGGATGTTAGTAACAGCGCAATTTTCAAATTAATTGTCCACATAAACAGCTGCTAAAATTAATATGAAACAAAGGTGGCCACTCTGGACCTTAATAATTGAACTGAAGGGATATTGTCTCCTATTTTCAGTCACTATAGTGTAAAAAATGGCAAATATGGATAAAGGCTGTTTTGTTTTCCTTAAAGCTCAGATGTATAATTTGAAACACGCTTACGTGGGCACAAGCGTCTTTTTTGTTGTCTCTATCATTATTTTCCTCCCTTCCCCCAAATCAACACTACTAAAAGGGAAATTAGCTCTTGACTTCCCAACATGAAAATGACTTTAGGGAAATCCTTTTAGAATTAGTCTCCTTTCCCCTCCTGATGGTGACTAGTTCTCTGGAGCATCACCATTAATGGCCTTATTGGATTAACTTGCAAATCCCATATGTTTACTGAATTTGTGGGTTAACATTCTTTGTAAAATATCTCTTCCAAAAAAGTAATGGGCAATCTGCAGTTGCCAAGTTCCCTAAATGAATAAACCTGTTTGTTTGTTTTTCCCCAAACAGGAAAAGCAATTAATTCAAGTAAAACACTTATTCCCAAAAGAACTCTATTTGAAAACAAGGGCCTGTGAATAAAAAGAGCAAAAGTTGCATGGGCTTCAAAGCCAGCAGGCATTAGGTAGCAAAGCAGGATTTGCCCTCTACTTTTGAGTAATGGGAGCTCTAAGAAAATCTGAGGACATAGCTCTTCTGTAGCCTTTACATTTTAAATAAGTGAGAACTGCTTTTTAATTACTGCTGCTGGCAGGCAGGACTTTCTCTTAAACCATGTCTTAACAGAAATATGATAAGGAGCTTGTAAATTTTAAGTGGCTGGGAAATATTTTTAGAGACACTAGTGGCAACTAAATATTCTTAGTTTCATTTCTCATGCTGCATAGATCTGAAGAATAGCTTTGGGTTTGAACCGTATATTCATCACCACCGTGGTTTAGGGCTCGTGTTTGGACTGGCTTGTCGGTATCTGACAGCTTAATGCTTAATCACGGGGGATTATTCCTTGCCTTCGGCTGGAAGGAGCTATGTTTGGGGCTGTAGGTGTGCGCGGAGGTTGATTCACCCTGAGCTGGGATCTCCGTACGTGGGTAGCCCTGGGAATGTCACACTTGCATGGCTGCAGGTACTGAAGGAACCACCAAGGTTTCRTGACTTTGTCTCCTTCTTCTCACTCTATCTGCCTTCCTTTCTGCTGAGTGGTCTCAAGCGCAGCTTTCTTGCACAGAAAAATAAAGCTATGCCTGAGGTGTCTGACAGTACCATAACACTGTGGGCTTTGGTGGAATTGCTTCCTGTTTGCCTCCATGGAAATGGGGAAACTCTGCGTTCCAAATTTCCTTCTGCCCCTCCATATGTGACCCAGCAATACACAAAATTGTCTGCTCTCTGCTCTGTTTTTGGATCATTGCCTGCATTCGGAAAGTGAGCGGTATGTACAGCAGAGCAGAAGATTATTTAGTAACTAGCCAATTTCATCAGGATGAACTATGTGGTTAAAATAAATCGGATTTCAATAATTCACCAGTTATGCTGTGGCGAAAGAAATAATTATAGTTAAAAGAAGTGTCCATATGCCAAATGGATGAGAAGTTAATGGCTGGTGTGTGGAATTCAAAGTCAACAAGGGTTTACTGCAGGGCTCTGCCTTTAAATGGACTCTGTTTTAAATAGTGTGTGAGAAAGGCAGAATCTCAGTGCTTTATTAGAATTATTTTGTGACTCAAATGCTTTCTCTGGTGACCCAAGAATAAAATTGTAAACTGTGGAAATTAGTTTAAGGGTCATCATCATTAAAAAAAACACATGCAAATTAGTAGAGARGTAAACATCTGTCTTGACAGAGGTGAATTTCAGAAGAGCTTGAAAACAAAGGAGGGTAGAAAAAATTTAGGATGGAAGAAGGACTTAGAAATTCATTAATTCTGGCTGAATAATAACCAAAAGTGTTTTGTCTAATACGTAATTAAATTAGATATCGTTATCTATTAAAGCAGTTCAGCCAGCTCTATTAACCAAGGAAAACAATCCTGAGTCCAGGTGTCAGCTCCCATACTCCATGAGGTTTTCCCAGCCTTGAGGATATTCTCTCATTTAATGATAGTATCAATAATAGTATTAAAGAATATGAGGAGGCATATTCTCCCTTTTTATATAATCTTCAACGTGCACAGCAGCGCACTTGGGACCCACTGGCCGTGTACTACATCATTAGAGGAATCATGCATTACTTGGTGAAGCCAAGTCAAGATCTCCTTTAGATTAAAAAATGTCATATACCTTCCTATATATCGAGTCATAACCTGGTGTAAGAATCCAGCCTGAACCCAATGTAAAGAACTAGTTTATATTCCCTGTAAAGTTTTGCCTTCTTCACATATTAGTGGCATTTGCTATTTGCTTGTAGTTYGTGTTGCTTTCTGCAGTGAGCCCATGCTGGTTGCCTGCTTTACCTTCCATTTCTCTTCTGCATGCTTCTATTTTAAATCATTTACTTGTAAGTTATTTTTGCATAAATTGTATATGACTTAGAGCTATGTATCTAACTCCTGTCAGGGTCTTACAGCCTAATGGATAGCACGTGTGGACTTAAGAAGTGTTGGGTCCTGGTCAAGCTTTTTCCCCCACTGCGAACAAGTCACGGCACCGGTGACAGGGAGGTGATGACAGCAGCTCGCTTTCTGCAGGTGCTTGAGCTCTCCAGGGGAAAAGCACTTTATTAAATGCTGGGGTTTACTGTGGAGCGTTTCTTTCCAGGTACCTGCTTGCCTGTTGGAGGGTTATAAAGTCAGAGCAGCTTCATAAGGGCTAAAATTCTTTGAAATACCTGTTATTGCAGAAGTACATTTGAGCAATACAAATAAGCCCTAGCTTATGAGATACCTGCCTGGTTATGAATTTAGCCATTATCCAGTCTTCCCAAGTGTCTCCAAGAGGCGTCAGTGTAAACAAGTGAGACTTATTTACCTGTAGGGCTTTGCTAGAATAATGACAGAATGGAAAAAATGAATTCTGTTTTTCCGAGGCCTTGAAGCCAAAACACTGTCCTTTTCTGCGCCTAGTGCAGGCTTTCACAAAAAAACCCCACAACCTTGTTTTTGTCGTGGCGCTCCAGCCAACACACAGCTGAAGTTTGCTTTCCAGATACAGTATTTGAGGTTTGTTGTGAAGTGAGAAGGTCCAAAGCCAAGCCTGCTGGAGCTGCCAGTTTTCTGGTTGGAGCGATTGCTCCAGTTTATAAACCTTTGCATATCATACCCTCACTGGGTTATCTTTTAGAGCTGAAACAGTCCAAAAGTCTAGCAGGGTAACTCTGGATGTGGCATGTGTTTATTGAGGACAAAGGAGCCACTTTGGGGCTTTATTGGGGAAAATGTGATGAAATGGTTTCCTGTTCAATGCAACTCTTATTTGGTGAGAACTTCCTTGCAAGTATAAACAGGCTCCTTGGGAAGCAACTGAGCTGAGGAGGGACCAGTATCAGTATCAAGATAAGCATGTGAGAAAAAGAAAAATAGGATTAAATATAACCATGTAATTAATCTCATGGCTGCATGGCCACATACTGGGAACGGCCTGGTAATGTTGGGAGCATCCCTTTACCCCAGCCCCCAAACATAACCCTTGCTCATGCTCACTTCATGCACGTCCGCCTTGTTTTATGGTCCCCAGTTTGGCAGTCAGGGAGCCCACGGGAGACGTGCAGGGGCAGTGTGGGAGCTTCAGGCGTGGACACAGGGAGGAGGTTTGTGCTGCTGTTCATGTTGTCCAGGGACTTCTGTTTCTAGGCTTCCCCAGACTCCTCTTCTGAGGACTAACTTTGTGCAGGGAATGGGACAACAAAAGTGGACATGAGGTGTGGCTGAGGGTTTCCATCTTGGTCACGTTTTGTTGCCTGTTCTTTCGGCAGCATTCATCAAAATAGCCTGAAAATTGTGTCCTGGAGAAATAGCTTGGTTGAATATTTCAATTTTAAACTTACTGTCGCTCTTATTTTTCCCCAGGTCGGCTGCATATTGGAACTTTTAACCTTTAGATTGTGCCAATTGATCAAAATGTTCCTGAGGCCTGATTTTTTTTTTCTTTCAATTGATGGCAAAACCTCCTCCTGACTTGGGAGAAAGGCTTGGGACCTTACCAAATGAAAGCCTGAAACCACAGACGCCCATTTGTTGTTCATAATACCCCTTTTCTTTGGGTACAATCAAAAGGCAAATTATTTTTTGCCCCTTATAAAATTACTTCATTTTTTTTCCCAGACATTTTACATAATCATTGGGGGGGAAGGAGGTGAATCCCAAATATTAGGGGATAGAGGAGTGGTTCCTGATTTCCGTATGTGTAAGCATTACACTAGGGTAACTTGATTAACTAAAGAGGTGACTCCTGGTTTATGACCATGTAAAAAGAGAATTTGAACCTGCAGGATATGTTCTCAAATATGGTCAGCTGCCACAGATTGGTCTATAAGAAAACATCACAGGTCCAAAAAATTAACACGAAGCTAAGGACCAGTCACAAATCTCCTATCCAACAAGATACAGGGATATCCTAGTGAAACATCCAAAATGGATCAGAAATCTAGGAAAGATCTTGACCACAGAGCCCATAAGCACGGTGCCTGAGATCTGCAATCAGGACCAGATGCTACTGATACATGGTGTGGAGCCTATAACAAAGACATGTTGGACCCATCCAGCCCAAGCAAGAAGCCTTGCAGATTAAATTTGTATTAGTTGGAGCCTGTAGATTGCTTTAGCAAGCAAAATTGAGCCTGGGTGTTAAGATGATCTGGATCAAGAAATCCAAATTAGGTTTCCTCCTTAAAGAGAAATGAGCACATTTTGGCACTGGTTTTCATAACAGTTTTAGAAAGAAAATATTTGGAAACACATGCAGTATGTTTCTGTATATTAAATCCAGTCTGTGAAATAAAACTACTCTCTCTGACTGCACAGAATGGTCAGAAGACTCCTGGAACAAAATCCTCCCTAAATCTCATGTATGTTTTAAGGAAGACTCTTGAAACATTAATAAGTGGTGAACGGATGGCACGTTCTGACATGCGCTGACACACAGATAAAATGCAGGATGGTTGGTGATGCTTAAAAAGCAAACACTATCTGGGCTTCCACTTTGAATATCATAAGGTATGGAGAACAGCGTATTGCATTAATGGAGGCTATTCTAGCATAAAACGAAAGCCACATTTGGAACAATATCTCTGCAGCCCTGGTTTAGGATACTGGGGAGAGTAATATAAAATGACTCCAGGGTGGAGCACAGGTTGCCGGAGGGGGCAGCCTCTGCTGTAACCTACATTATTTTTGTAGTTAAGGAGAAGGGAAAAATGTTGTTTTGATAGGAAATCCTAGTAAGCAGGCACATATGGGCAGTGTATTTGCCAGGGGGGAGTTAACCCCTGAACAGGGAGCTTGTGTAGCCCTACCTGCTATGCAGGTCCCGCTAGCTGGGGTGCTAGCAGTGCAAGTAGTGCCTGAGCATCCTGCTGGATGTTTGCAGAGGAGTAAAATGCTCTGTTTGCTTGGCTGCTCTGAAAACGCACTGTGCCAGAGCTTGCATTACTCCCCACGGAGGTGTGTTTAAGTGTCGGTGTGCTTGGGGCAGCCTTCATCAGCAGAGGGGCTGGCCTTGCTCCCCTGTCCCAGCATCATCCTGCAGTCGAGGTAGTGGCTGGAGCTGGGAACCAGGACCAGCCTTCCTTTCCTCCGGCCCCTCCCTCTCTCACCTTTACCTTATCTCCCTCGTGCTTTTTTCTGGGATGTGTGGTCTTGTCCCATTTCGTGTCACGGCTAAATTACTTCCAATACTGCAAGTGGGGGAAGGCAGGGAGAGCGCCTGGAGGCACCATCCTGGAGCAGGTTGCCAGCAACACCCTGATGGGGTGGTTCATCTCTTGGCCAAATAAATCTTCTCTGGTGGATTTGGAAATCCCAGTATGAGACATGGGCAGTAGCGGGTGTGCAGAGCCCTCCAAACTCGCAGCAGCGCCTTGCTGCCTCTAGCTAGCGGCTGGCAGGTCTTAAGTACATTTTTCCCCTATCTGTTGACCCTTCAGGTTTATAATGAGATATACATCGCATACTGTGTGTACAGAGTCTTGTTGCTGGAAGATTCAGATTGCTGTTCTCGTGCAAAGAAAACAAACCCCGATGATAGCTGCATTCCCCTAGGCTGCTGAGCACCCTATGCAACATTTTACACTCAGCAGAGCTTAGCRGAGTTAAAAATAGTTCTTGTTGTCAAAATATTTCTTGGTAGTAAAAATGTCCTTAGGATACTTTGTGAAATGGTAACCTTTGGACCGAACAGGGTAAGGAAAAATCAGAACATAGTCTTCAACACTGCAAAAAAAAATTTGTCTTAATTGCGCAATACGGGAGAAAGGTTAAGAGYGGAGAAAACTGGCATCACCTTGGGGAGGGAAAGAATGGAATTTAAATAGAGATCTAAGGGTGAGTACATAATGTAAGATATTATATCTTTGTGAAGTATTTTTCCCTCGGTGCCTGAAAGATTATCTGGGAGAAAATGTCTGGCTCAGTAGTGAATGGAGGTCTTGCTGGGAGTCTTTGAATTCAAGGCAGGGTAAAACCTGGCCTTTCACTTTTTKTTTGTTTGTTTGTTTTTGAAGAGTAATGTAAATTCTAAATTTGGCCCCCAAGTTATAATTTCTAAAAACAAGCTTAGATAAGTGTTTCCACCCTGGAAAAAAAAAGAATCTTAATGATAACAGATTGTTTTGAGCAAATGCATGTTCCTGTGTACAGTCTCAAACCTGGGCCATACACTGAAAAGAAGTGAATGTATTAAGTGAACAGAAATTAAAGTTAAACAGAGGACATTACTGAGAGAAATGCAAGCAGTAAATAAGGACTGAGATGTGAAAGACGGCTTGATGATTTTTTCATTTTAATAACTGCAGCTGGCGTTAAATGTAGCAGATAAGGCAAATTGCTTTAAGACCGTGTGATTTCTAGGTTATTACTCTGTTTTATTTCAGCAGTACTAGTACATTTCCTATTATCTGTTTTCTGCTCTCCAATCTTGAGTTACTGCTTTGTATTTTGAAGTTAACTACAGTATACTTAATGCCATGTAAATTTTCACTGTTGGGTACTAATTGATATTGTATTATGCGGGTAATACATGCTTACCTGAATTAGAGAACTGCTGGGTGAGAAGGCTTTATCCCCTAGATTTGTAGTAACCTCTAAATAAATTCTACAAGTACATAGAGAAATAAAATAAAAAGTGAGGTCAGAGATATAAAATGTCCATAAAGCTCAGCCTTTGGCTAATGGGGTATATTTGGAAGACGTATTGCAGAAAAGGGCTCGTGGGGAGTARGGGGAGAGGGTTATCACTACAGTCAGTCTTACCCCTCCCGCAAGGAAACCTCCAAGCAAACAAAAAAAMCAACCAGTTCACTGGAGAGATTTTCTTAAAACTTCTGTTTTGAAGATGAGTGAGCTTTCATATTTTAAACATGAATTATCCTTAACGTAGGAAGTTACAATGTAAGCTCTCTGGGACAAAGACCCTATGTCCTTATTTTCATTACAAATTACTGACTGTATTTTGAGTGCTATAAAAATAATAACTATGGATAAATTAATAGATAAATAAAATTGAGAGGTTCAATTTCCCAGCAGCTTTCAATACTGCTTCTTATGATTTGGTTTTCATATTTTGCCTAAGAAACCCTGCCTTCTGTAATAGGAGAAAACATCTCTGACTATAGCCCATGTAAGTAAGGAGCACAGCTGAAGAGCTTGCTGACACTCCAGGACAAAACATCAGAACCCCCCCCCCCAAATCACTGAAAAACATCTCATTTCCTACTATTTGTTTGGTGGGAGGAATAAGCGAGTGTTTACAAATAATTCCAGTATAGCTATTGCAAGGGCCTGTCTGCCTGCAATTTGCATATAAAACCCTACTACAGATTAAGGGCAGGGTGTTTTCAGCCAGACCTGGAGCTGTTTGGAATTTTTTTGGTCATTGGCATTTTTCTGTAAACCCCATGAACTTGCAGCGGGTTTGCAGCCAGCACAAAAGGATGAGGGTGTAACTCCTAGCTGAGCCCTGGGTGGCTCTGGGGGGATGCTGGCTGTGGTATTCAGCTCTCCAGGGCTGTTTATAGCAGTTGTGTGTTGGAGCTATTAAACTTGCATTTTTTAAGAAAAATTACTTTTGTTGTGTGCAGAAGAAATGCTAAGGGAAAGGTTTTCCCTGCGGCATTCATCTCATAGTGTAATAGCATGTGGTGCAGAAATGGGGCTTTCTGGAGGTAGTGTTTGCAGAGACTTAGGGAACTGCACTGAATCGACCAAGCAAACTGTGGGGAGATCCACGCAGAGGTCAGGGAAGGGATTTTTGTATTTACACTGGCATGGCTGGGAGCAGAATGTGGCCTTTGCAGTCCTTGGCTCTGCCTTGGCGCGCTGGACTCCTATGTAGTGTTAACCCTCTTTTGTGTCATTTTTGTGGTTTCTGGCTGAGCTCTGAAGTTTGCTGTTTTGTTTTAGGGAAAAATGGAACATTGTATTGTTGTTCTGGGTTATATGCGGTCCTGGTAGATGCTTATTGTGTATTCAGAGGAATTTCATTTAAATCTGTATATTCATTTTGCTGCCCATCAGATCCACAGAAGTCTTGGATCCTGGGAACATGTACCATGTAATTGACTTTATCTGTGTGTGTAGTGTCTCAGGGGTGTCAGGCATCTGGTACCCAGGACACAGCAGTGTTGGGAGAATGTAAATGTCTGTGTCTGTTGTAAAAAACAAATGTTTCTAGTGCTTCCAGCTTCTGAAGGTGACGTTTGAGATGAGGCTTAAATGTAGTGCGGTTTTAGGTACTCGGGAAAAGACCTAGTGCTTATGAACTCTCCTCAGTTGCTTCCTGGAAGTGTTAACTTCCAATACTAACACATTAGTGGAGCTGATTTCAGTGACATTTAGGTTGTAGGAGTGTGGCTCTGAGGTGATTTGTATTCGTTGTTTTTCTGAATGTGAATCAAGAACTTGCATGTGCAAAGATGACCAGTAAAGAACCAAAAATAACGGTGGTCCCAAAAATGCTATGTAGAATTTTCCCTGTGCAGCGGCATGGGATGCAACTGCAACTTTATTAACTAAGTACCCCACAGTTTTTTCTGCAGCCTTCTTTTGACTGCAACCTGAAATAGTTTCAGCAGTCCACAGTTTCTCCATCCTTAATTTTCTCCACCCTTAATTTTCTCCATCCTTAATTTTGTACTCCTGAAACTCAAGCTAGAAAGRAATTTGATGGCCTGTTCTGTGGGGCAGTAGAAGATGGTCTGGTCTAAGTAGTTCTCCTTGTTGTTTGCATATGTATGTGGCGTTTCTTTTGCATAGACTTACTCTATGTGTTTATAAATCAATGCTTTATCTGTAAAAACCCACATGACTCAAATCCTGTTTTGGCTTATATCACAACAGGTTACTTTGAAATGCACAGCTGCATGTGTGTGTATAAAATATCTAAATGCTATCAATATTCTCCAAAGTAAGAGCTGAGAAGATTTACGGCCAAATACCCCAAAATGTCAGTGGGATGCTGGCTCCTAAATAGACCTAGAAAAGCCCTGTGCAGCTGTCACCGAGCTGGGAAGTGCCCAACAGTTTTGGACTTTCCTGATGCCCAAGAGCCTGTTTCTGTACTCTCGTCCAGGGCACTTTGGTGTTGCCCGGGCCTGAGCAGCTCATCTGTCTCCTTGTCCCACGGGACCCCCCATGCCGCTTCCCTCCCCGCCGTGCCTCCTCAGGCCAGCTGGGAGGAGAAACCGCCTTCTCACACCCTCTGGCTGCTTCTGCCTAGATTATACCAGGCAGGACTTTGCATTTTACTTTGCATTTGAATAGGAAGTTAGGTCATATTTTGTGGCCCATAGGATAAACATTTCATGGAGCTTTCTGGACTTCCAGTATCATAGGATAACCCCTGTGCAGGATAACCCCTGTAGTCTCTTTTCTGTTTATGACTGTAGCCCTAAATAGTTAGGGAGACAAAAGGAGGCATCCCAGGGTGTGATTCCTGCTCCAGAACTCTTTTKTATTATAATAATAACCAGGTCGTGGGCACAACACAAACGGTTTTTAGGGCAGGGACTCAGGACAACCTCTCCTCCCACGTGAATGTCCTGAATTTTGGATTCTTTTTTGCACAGAGGAATACAGTTAAAATAAGAGGTGACAAAGAAGGCTTAGGCAGGAGCTGTCTGGAGGCTACTTATTTTCCTAGGAAAATAATGCTAGGAAAATAATGCTGGTGCACATTTCTCTCCTCTTGCGCAGAGGCTGGTGAACTTGCTGTCCGTACCCTGGATGAACTCCCCAGCCCCTGTGCTGCTCAGAGGACAGACGCCGCCATCTCACCCTCCTCTCACTGTGCCCAGAATCTGATATTCGCTTTTTAAATGAAGGGGCTTATGAGTTTTTTTCTCAGGAGATGTCAGGCCATGAATCACGGTTGGAAGGGAGGCATTTCCTGGTTAGCAGCATTGAGCCCCCGAAAGAGGCACATCCCAAGGACTGAAAGCTTCCCTTCGGGTTAGCTCTAGGTATGTTAACTATTGGTGTGTTCAATTTTGGCACCTAATTAACTACCTGTGCTGCCTGAGAGCTGAGGCACTGACACCAGGCTACGCGTTTTGCTCCAAGGAACAAAGCTCAGAATCTCTTCTGTCTCCCTCTGAACTCCTGTCTCCCTCTAAACTTCTGGAAGGCTGAAAATCACGCTGAAAATCCTGAAAAACAGGAGGGACGGTTCTTTCTGTGTAGGGTAGTACTATATGTGAGAGCCAGGACTCCTGTGAGCCAAGCCAAGCTGGTATAAGACTGCTTCAATACAGCATGGGGCTCAGTGGAGGAGTTTCATCCTTGTCTATCTTGATTACAGCCTGATCTGCTCACTCCTTGGCCAAATACAGTAATTCTTTTTTTTTTATTTTTAATACAGTTACGGCGGTGGGTTGTTCCTGGTGTAAGGCCAGAACTTCTGTCATCAAAAGACGACTGTGATCACAGTTGTATAGTTGAGACTCTAGAAGTAAAAAAATGCAATATTGGGTATAACCTGACTGCTGCTAGGCCTGCCRGGAACTGGCTGCCACAGATCTGAAAAATGGCCATGAGATGTTAAATGACGGCCTGTGATAAAGACACTGACACTTCGGTGATGAAGACATCAGGCCACACTCCAGGGAAGAAAACAACCCCAGGTGGTTGTGTGGAGGCAGCAGTGGGGATTTTAATTTGGATGCCCCCAGTGGAAACATTTTCAAAGGGGRGGAAGTTATGCAGGATGGCTTTCAACAGGAGCGTGGTTTGGATGGAGCAAGTGTGTAGAAGGGAATAACACCGCGTCGGGAGCAGGTCGCGCTGGGAAGCGACCTGTTCAGGTCCCCTAAGGCAGGGCAGGGCTGTCCTGCTCATCCCCCCGGCGGGGACGGCTTGTGCCTGGGAGCTCGGGGARGGCGTGGGCACCGGTGTGGGGGGACAGAGCCGGGGGTCCGGGGCTGGCGCTAGGCACGGGGTGTGTGGGGACGACGCTCCGGTGATGCCCCCGGCTGTGCGCGCCGGCTGTCTCTACCCTCCTCAGCGCTGTGGGACCCTGCGCGCCCCTGGGCTGGGGGGGGGGAGCTCCCTGCGCGCTCCGCTGCGCGCCCCCAGGTCCGGCTTCCCGCCTGCGCGGCGCGGAGGCCGGGGCGCGGCGGGGCGCGGAGCGGGGCGGGGCGGCGCGGGGGCCGTGCGTGNCGTGCGTGGCCGCCTGCAGCCGCGCCCCGCGCCCGGGAGGCGGCGGCGGCGGCGCCGAAGGTGCCTCCCCGCCGGCGGCAGCGGCAGCAGCAGCAGCAGGAGCAGCAGCAGCGGCAGCCGCCGCCACTGCCACCGCGCAGCGGCTCCGCGGCTCGGTGCCGGCAGGTGATTAAGCGGATGAGCGGGCTGCGGCGGGCGGCCGGCGGGGATTAGCCGCGGCCGCCGGCTGCTGCGAGGAGGCTGAGCCCGGCGGAGGGACGGGAGACGCGGAGAGGTGCGCGGGGTGCGGCGGGCGCGGCGGCCGGGGCCGCAAGTTGTGTCGGCGGCCGGAGCGGGGCGGGTGCGCGGCGGCCCCGGGGGRACCGCGCTGCCGCTGCCGGGCGGCCCCCGGGGGGGTCCGGCCGGGCGGCGGGTGCTGGGGGTGCCCCGCGGTGCGGCCCCGCTGCCGCACCGCCGGCGCTGGGGTCCGGGGCTGCGCGGGGCGAGGGGTGCGGGGCGGCCCCCAACCCGGGCTGGGGGCTCCTGGCTCGGGGCTGGGCAGAAACTTTAGTTACGGTCTGGCACGAGGGCACGCTTTCCCGTGGGGCAGGACTCCGTCCAAAACCACTAAACAGTTCGTTTGGAGAAAACCTGTRCAACTCAAGTCACAAAATGCTTTCCTGTAGGACACATGAATACCAGATTTTTAAAATGAAAGCGCTGCTGCAAGCCTTGCAGAGGAGCTTCGCTTGGCAAGCTTGTGTACTGAAGGCTTTTAATAAAGAAAATATATTGTCTTCCAACTGGATGCAAAAAATAGAGCTGAATTATCACTTCCTAAATCTATCATGATTCCTGGCTTTCAGTTAGAAGAGCTTTTGGTGGCGTTCAAGTGCCACAGCCATCCTGTTCTCTAAATATCTCCTAATCCTCAAGCAAACAAAAGTCTGTTGGTGTTTAGTGGGTTTTGTACATGTAGGGCATAATTCTTATTTCATATTTACTTTATGTTGATATAAATTCAATGCTTCTGCTCAGCCCTGCGTTTTGGCAGGGTCCTCTCTTGCAGCGGAACTGGGGGGACCTTCTAAATGAAGCTAACAAGTAAAATATGCTTTGAAATGGAGTGCAGATGGGAAGCGTCGTAAGTATTGTGTTGCACAACAGTGCGCTCTCTGTGTGTGCCATTCAGCTCACAAAACTCTAAGTTTTGTGAATGCATCCACAATCTGAACTGGACCCTGCGCTGTTCAGAAATATAATGCGTTAATGTCTGGAACAGCAGCAGTTCTGATGAGAAAGGTTAATTCATCTCTCTCCCGACAGTACTTTCGATGCCTGACACCTCTGGTCAGCATGTTTGTTAGAAACGTGTGTGTGTCCTAAGTTTTTGATTCCAAAATATTCTCAAATTGTTGAATAAGGAGAGTAACTGGCATTTGCTGGCTCAGGTGGGTGTTGTCTTAACTTTTCTAGAGCTGTTCTCTGAGTTATGCAGGTGTCTCCTGCATCCTAAAGCATTATTGTGGATTGCCATTTCATACTGACTGAGAGCAATAGACTGACAGTAGCASCCTTGACAGTAGAAACTGAGGTTCTCTACCCCAATTTCTTTACCTTCACATCTCACCCTTTCTTCACGGTAGGGAGTGTCTCTTTGGCTCCACCTCCTGGCTCAAAAAGAGGGCCCCCCTTCATGGAGGGGGTGTGGAGAGATGGGAAGCCTCTAGGTAGTATTGGTAAAAGATGGGTGAGAAAGGTGATGAAGGCTTCTTCTTGGACCTGAACTGTGATCTTGGGACCTGTTACAGCGGGGTACCTCCAGCTTCCATATGGAGTGGGAATTAGGTCCTCACTTTTTTCACGGGAAGAGAGCATGTCTCTTAGGTTACTTTTTCTTATGTCTTGGAAAGATTTTTGACGTAGTGACTAAATATTRTCATGGTATTTAGCAAATCATCATTTAGTATTTCATTCCTTGCATGGATCTGCTGGAAGGGTTAGTCATCTCGCTTGATATATCTCTGTGCGTGATCTTTTGGTGGAAATGTGTTAACGATATATCCTTTATGTCATGATTTTTCTGCATGGTCAGGAAAGYGTGTTGCCTGCAAATTATTAATCTACTTGAAATAGAAAACCTGTGGCAGTATGGAAGGATCTTGCGGTGGTTTAGCAGATGTATGACTATGAATGGACTTCGAATGTGAGCAGAGGGAATCCTACTCTGCAAGCACAGTGGGATGGCAGGATCCYTCCTTTGTGGAGGATCTTCTGTATGCCCTGTCTTTACTGGAGAACAACTTTCTTCAAGTGCAAAAGGCAGGAGGAAAAGAGCCTTAACCAGACTGTAGAACCAGGATAACTGTCCTACCCATGACTGCCAGAATTCTGTTTCTAGCCACTGTACCCCAAAGTGAAAGGAAAAGGTGGCAGACTTTGTTTTGACACTGATCATCAGTCCTTGAGATGCTGTTTTGGGGAGCAGAGTAATAAGGTATAACTCTCTGAAGCTGGCAGGTATGTGAAATTGCAAAGATCTCTTTTGTTTCTATATAGATGTTCTGTGTAGGCCTCCATATGTCAGTGCCATTTAATGCTTCATTATTATTGTTTAAAGTATGATAAATCATGGGCTTAGGGTAAGAACTGACAAAGACAGCATGATGTGGTGTGGGTGCCCCCTATTTTTTTTAATTTGTGTGGCACTCTCAGTCTAAGTGGATATAGCCCTCCCTATGGACACCAGTTTTTTCTGCCCTAGTGCAGTGTCCCCTTTTTGCATGCAGAGGTGTTCCTCCTTACACATGGAGTCTGGCAGCAGGGGAGCCGTGGGAAGAGGACAGYGTCCAGTGGGCTGTGGTGGCCCAAGGGCTTCTGTCCGCTCATCCAGAACCTTTTCCTTGAGGCTGAACATTGGTGAGTCTCTGGAAGCATATTATGTCCACGGAATCCGCTGCGGAGGGAAAAAAGATGCTTCTCAGCAGATCTGCTCTGCTCTGTGCATCTTCTGAAGTCTGCGCCTAGCTTTTTACCATGCTTTGTGCTTGCTACGACCACAGAGCAACCAGCACCAGCCCTCCAAGGCTGAGCTGAATTATTTTCTTACGTATCACCAAGAGACGCATCAGCTACAAGAGATTCCAGCTGCAAAACGTGTGTRTGCAGCATGTCTGTTTCAGATGTTATTTCCTTAATAAAATTGCTTATTTGGCGTAAAGAGTTGTTGGCTGGTTTGGGTGTTGGGTTTTTTTCCCCTCCCTCCTTTTAGCCCTAGGATACAACAGTCAGGTTGTGTTCTCTCTGGCTTGTTTTGTAAGTTAATTTAAGGTACAGTCCACGGTCCTGGTAGAGCTGTGATTGCAGAGARCTTGAGGTGGTAGCCCATTTAACACGTGTGGGTAGAAATGGATGCTTTTGTGGGTACTGCGTGTTCGCGAAGGACAGCAGAAAGGCAGCAGCCCTTGAAGAATGCTTCACAGTTTTTAACTGGGGAGCTGCCTACAGCCAGCCTYGTGAAAATACTGGCTGCAAGGACTCTAGTGAAGTTTGAGTTGTCTGAATATGCCCCAATTTCACACACAAACTCATGCACATGCGCTTTCATTCACTGTAGGCTGAGCCACATTCCTCCAGAGTCCTGTCGCTTTTCTTCTTCCCTGTTCTTCCTCCTCCAAACCTTGCCCCATGGTAGCTGTCGCTCCAGCGGAGAGGTTCGGTTCGCAGCAAAGCCTGCGCTGCCTGCGAGGTGGTGCGCAGCCTGCGGAGCAGGATTTGGTACCTCTGCTCTAYCTGATGGATGGGAAACATTTTGCTCATCGTAGGAATGCTGTCACTTCTGGAGTAAACGCACTCAGTGTTTTGCTACGCTACAGACTTGTAACAGCCTGAGACTGCTAGTGAGGARTAATATATTCAGCTCAAATACACAGTGGAATTGCATTATTGTAGACCAAAATGTAGTAAATGAGTGAGAGCTTAACCCAGGATTCAGGGAAAATGTTGCCATTTCTGCAGAGTGCTCTGTGAATGTTGATGGTGATCAGTGATTGAAGTGACTTGAGCCAAAAGCTGCCACAGGTCCTGGTCCGTTTTCCAGAGTCATAGAGAACTGTGGTGCATGGAAACACTTTGGCTTTGGGACCCAGCCTTGATCCATCTGGTGTCCCAGAGGTGCATCTCCAGGGCTTCTGGTTGTGGGAAGGTGGTTGTAGCACTCTGGCTTGTCTCAGTGCAGGGCCAGCTCAGGTCAAGTAAATCCCTAGAGCATTAGGAGAACGTGGCCCTGCTGCTCCTAGATCTGCATGGGATGCAACGTGGCAGTGTTTGCTTAGCCCTGTGCTGGAGTGAGCTGGTGGAGGCATGCCAGCTTTGGGGCATGTCATACCCGTGCCATGTTTTAATAGTTCATATACAATTCTCCTCCTGACAATGGGTGATGGACTATATCTAATTTTATGTAAATCTAGTGTAAATCTGAAACATAAGTTGAACACTGCAAGGGGAAGGCTGTTTGCGTAGCTGCCAGCATTGCTTTCTGGAGATTTAGGTTCACATTGGCATAGTTCACTTGGTTTGTCCCACAGCATCTCAAGCACTTCCTACAGCATGGAGAAGCTCTTGGCTCCAGATGAATTCTGCTGGAGCTGAAGATTTGTAGTAACTTGCAGAATTTGACCTTTTGTCTCAAGAAGCTGTGGTGTGGCTTCCAAGTACTACTGTGAGTATGTACAAAGTAGACAGGGAATGTATCCATAAATCCCTGCAGCTGCTGGTGAGCTGGGAGAGCAGCAGGGCAGTGTCAATGTTGCTGACACAGGAGTTGCAGAGAGGAGCAGGAATATCACACTACTGAACAGGAAGGAAACACGTTTTCAAGTTCTTGTCCGTAATCCAGGATGGTCAAGAATGCCTTGGTGGGGTCAAACTTTTGTGCTGGTTGTTCACAGATGATCTTGCAGTCCAAGGAGGGAATAACGATACCAGGCAAAAGATCTTTGTCCTGTGTCTTTAAACACTGACCTTCCTCTTTTGGGGACAGGATGTTTTGCGATGTGGGCTGATATAGTTATAGCTTTTGCGCTCTTCTAGGTCAAAGCTGGAAGAGCAGAGGGGAGGAGGATGCAGCAGCCAAAGCAAAAAGTTATGGAGATCCTTAAACACACTGACATGTAGGAAACAGCTTTTAAAAGAGCTGTTTAAAATATGAATGAGCACGAGATGTAAATGACTTGCTAAGAGGCCAGCTTCCAGAGACAGAATAGCCATAGGGGACTGCTTGGCTTGTACTGGATATTCATCCAACTGGCTGAAGTTTCTGGCTCTTTCCCAGATTCTTTAATGTGAAAATATTTATTGAAAGTGACTTCTTGATTCTGTGGGTCTTGACCAGTGACCTAGGGATAAGTGTGATTCGCTGAGCTGATACTCACGCCTTTTTGGATTTGAGTACAGAACAGATTTGTTTGTTGACTAAGTGGCATCTCCGGTGTAAATTCTCCATTGCTTGGTTGATGATGAGCCAACTGATAAGAAATTGGGGAAAGTTGCTTTCTTCAGCAAAGGGAAGTTATTTCTTGTAGATCTCCTGGGAAGAAGGCTGTGAAGGGTGTACARATGCTTTCTGCGTGAAGTCACCTTAGCTTTTTCATGTTGTTCATGAAGTAAGGGTGAAAAAGTAAAATGGTTTTGCTAAGAACCACCAGGCACCACCTGCCTGACAAGACCCAACAGTGATGCAAGAGGTCTTGAGGACTTAAAACTATGCTGCCCTGTTGAATTCCCGGTGCCGGCATCTGAATAGCAGAGTACGGAGGAAAGAGTGAGAAAGGGCTTGTGGATGGGATGCCTCTCTAGGGAGGTGGACGCATCTGYGAGAGACAGCAAAGTAAAAACTCCGCAAAGTGCCTGCTGGAAGGGGAAGTGAGCCAAGGTAGGTGGGTTGCATCTTGTAGAAAAAGCATGTGTGTGTCCATGCAGCAGCATCTTTTGGCTGCTTGAGGTGTCTCTGGGCTCTTTCAAGGGAGCTCAAAAGTTATTGGGCTTCAAAGGGAAACCTCTCTTCAGGCCACTCTYTCCAGCTGGACTTAAATGAAATTATTTGTGACTTACACCAATCTACAGGAATGTGGCTGTTGTCTCCTAGCTGTAGGCTCCGTTTTAAACTTTGGATAAACGCAGACAGTGTCTCATGTCTTCTTGAGTCCAGCTGCTGCAATCCTTTTAAAGTGTTGCTCTCACTTAAAAACCGTGAAGTGCCTTCCAGTGCAGCTTCTAAAGCAGAAGTTTAGACCGGCCAAGATGGTTTCTGAAGTTACCCTCCAGGGAAGAATCTTCTAAAGAAGCCGCCACTCAGCCGCAGTCCTTGAGCAGCCTTCYGGAAACAGCTGTTGGGGATGCAGAAAGCTGAACTGGAATCCGGTTCATGGTTGAAAAGTTAGTTTTGCCATTAAAACTAAAATTTAAGAGAGTCCAGCTGCCTGCAAAGTGCAGCAGCTGGCTTGAGCAGCCAGGGCACTCCTGGAGGAACAGGGAAAAATACGTTTCATATTGTCTTCCATGAGCTCAGCTGCCCTTTAAAAACAAACASAAAGTCAGCCAAAGGCAGTTGTTTGCGTTGCAGGTGAATTGCAAGAGAGCACTTGGGGGACGTGGGGACACATGCTGGTAGTTTTAAGGCCACTTCATAGAACTGCTTATAATTTAATTCAGATCTCAAAAGCTGTAATATAAGAGCAGTTTAGAGGGCAATAGAGGGAAACAGAGCATTTCTGTTTCTATGAACTTTTGACTAATAATTTCTTTTCTTCTCATGGCTAGTGAGTTTACGTCTCATCTAATGACCTAAAAATACTGTACATTTTGTTGTAAGGTTTGAAGCTTGAGTTGAGTACAGCAACCGGAAAAAAACGTACATGTGAAGCCCCTCTGTGGGCAAAACAATTGATGGGGGGGGGGGGGGAAACCCTAGAACGAGCTAGTAGTGCTGTTTGTGGCTTTTCTAAATCTAAGGTGGCAGTGGTATGGTGGATTCATGGAAGAAAAGCTCGTAGGGGTAGTCCTCCCTCCTTGCACATACACTGCGTTAGTAGCAGTTGTGCATGGAAGTAATTTGGAGTCTAGTTTCTATTTATCCTGCTACACAGGCATTTTAAGCCTTTGCTGTTGAGGTGGTTCAGAAGGCATAAACATCCATAGGTCTCTACTGCAACATCTGGAAAAGGTACTTTTATGTAACTATCTGAGCGAGGTGGTTTTGTGTTGTGTGGATTTCTAGGCACCCTCTGCCTAATCCCACTTCTGGTGCAGCCCTCTCGCACCTGTCTCACGCTYGCTCGACTGTCTGCAGAAACACTGTCTCAAAGGGTCATGTCAAAAGCATCAGTCATGGGTTTTTGTAGTGATTGACATTAATTAGCCTCTGTGTTTTCCTTCTCTCCCCCCCATCCCTTTTTTAACTTTATGTTTTTCCTTTGAAATGGAGATTAATTTGGAGTAGCAAGATTGAAACTGCCCTTGTTTGAGCCTGCCTGCACTGTTAATTTTATTGCGCAATGTTGGGCAATAGTGGGGGAATTCAGCCATGATAGCGAATCGCTTGCTATCACAGTGRTGGTTTCCAAAGCCTTCAGCTGTAACTATCTTATGTCTTCTYTCTGAAGCATCAACCTTCTCCTTTCCCTTAGTAGTGTTTCTCTTCTGCCCCAGTCATTTCGAGGGAACTGTTGTGCTCTTCATGAGCCTTCCTTCATCATCTTTCTTGGACTTGATTTGGGCATAACCTCAAGTTTTCTGGAGAAAAGTCATCCCCTTTTCACTGTATAGTGATTCRGGAAGCCTATCCGTATCCAAAATAGCTTTTACTGTATATCAATAGTTTGATTGGGCTCTCCATACACTTAAACACCACGTCCCTCCAGTGACAGCGCAAGACCTGGTGGCAGGTGAGGGAAGGCCTGGGAGGTTCTGGGGTAGAAGTGCAGCTTCTGCACCTTGGTTGGTGGGCTCATTGGCCTGTRTATGGGGAGGAGATGTGTTATCAGGACCAGCTTTGGACCTCCTGCATGGCTGGCCTTGTTTTGGGCTATCTCAGGCAACCATGCTGCAGATTTTCGTGCACTGAAAAATCAGCCTCCTGTCTCATTTTTTCTGTTGGCAAGCTTTGCTCGAACAGTATTATTTTGGTGGATATAAGCCTCCTTTCAAGTTCCARCCTAAACCTCTTTATGGCTGGTTCATGCTGCTTTATCTTTCCTTTTCCCCTCCAAAGAGAGCCTTCGTTTTGCTCCAGTAGCAATGCCAATGTCTTTTTGTCTCATGAGAGAGGTCATCCTGCTGACCTTTTCTTGCACTATTCCAGTTTCACTTAAGCTTTCTTGCACTCAGTAACCTGAAATTGCACAAATTGTTCCAGCTGATACCTTACTGGTGTCTTGTATATTTTCCCATTCCTCACCGAGACCTTGGGCAACATCTGGCTTTTGTACACTCTTGCCATGAGCCACTAAACCACTGAAGTCTTTCTCTTTCTGTATCACTTCCAACTGTTGAGCTCCCAAGCTGCAGAACATATTTCTTTAATCCCAAAGTGCATGACTGCGCTTGGCTTTATTACAAGATGTACCTCCTGTCAGTTGTTTTGGTCCTTTAATGTTCTGAGTAAACTTCTGCCCATACTCTGAGTTGACAGACTTTCCCAGCTATCTGTTGTCTGCAGATTTCATTCGTGCTCCCCTACTTTCCCTACCAAGGGAATTAGTGGAATTGCTAGATAAGACTGTCCCAAGGCAGATCTTTTAGGAAATCTGTTTATAGTTTGTCTTTCTCACCAGAATTTCAACATCTGCACAAGCTGCTCTTCTTCTGGCTTTCGGGAGGTGGAGCTTGGTTTGGCTCTAACGCCTGTCCTAAATAGCAAACAGGATGGATTGTGGAGCTGGGCTGGTGGGTGATCCATACGCAGGCAAGCACTGCATGTGCAGGCTGTTGGCAACAAGCATACATGTGTCAGAGCTGTGATGTTAAATATTTCCTCTTGGAGGGTGAAAAATGGCTTTGTATTCTGGTCTGTTATTATCAACACTTAACAGTTCCTGGAGAAGGTTTTTGTTCATCTAAAAAAAAAAAAAAATTACGGAAAAATTATAGATACATGAACCGGTGATGTAAAATGAGGATGGCATTTTTAATTTATACTCTTATTAGCTGTAGGAATGACCACAGCTGAAAATTATCAATTCTGTCAGCTCTAAGCATTGAAGGCATTACTGAAATAGTATTGTCACTGTCTCACTTGCTTATCTGAGTGTGTTATCTGGCAGAAATGGTCTTGGAAACCTTAATCTGTGTCCTCCTCTGTGGCTAGTGCCAAAAGACCAGAATAGATCGTCTTCGTGGGTCTCATACCAGTTTCAGTTGGGAGACGAGCACCGTGGTCTCCCAGAGCTTTGACCAAGCAGCGTAGCCCTTCCTGAAAACAGCAAATACACAGGTCATTAAAAAAAAAAAAAAAAAAAGAGAAGGCTAGATTTTGAAGCATACATTGTATGTGCCTAAAATGGCCAATAATCTGATTTTTTAATGGAGAATCCAACAGATCTAGGGCATTAGCTTTATACATTTCATGAACACACATATGTATATCAGAGAAAGAAGGCTGTACTTGTATGATGTTCACGAAAATCAGTGTTTGAAGGAGGCTAAGTACTCTAAATCCACTCTTAACTGCCATGTTTCCTTTGTTCAGGAGCTTTAAAGCTCACCTGGAGAATTCTAGCRCGTAAAATGAGCAAACAAGCCATTCCTGATGGCTCAGTGGGAGATCAGAAACTCGGTGGCATCTGTGAGATGTTCAGCTGAGGCAGTGAAAGTCCAGACTATGCTGGTTTGAAAATGAACAGAATTCGCTGTCCAGCCACAAAAATCCACATGTGACAATTTGCTCTCTGTGTGCGTACTTGAAAAGACAATTTGGAGTTTTGTCCTTGTATTAATATGTGGAGGAGAAGTCTGTATTCAACTGATTTTTTCTGTTAAAAAATGATCTAAATGTAGTACTTTTTTTTTTTTTTTAATGCCTGGAATGTGTGCCCTGCTGCTGATCTGCACATCTTTGCCCATCGGGATGCCAGTGTTGAGTTCACAGAGTCTCTGTTAAGGTCATGGAAAAGCCATATTATTGGGTCATTACTATTTAGCCATTTGCGTATCAGTCTTTCAGTGGTTTTCTTTTTTATTTTAATGGCTCTTGGATCTGTAGAATCTGATCCATTTAAGTCGCATGGTAGAGGGTTTTTTATCACTTAGTTAAAAAAATGTTCTGCTTGAAGTCCAATTGCATTCCACAAAGGTGTGGAAAGCCCCAGTTCTCAACAAGGGTTATTTAAGGGAACATTTGTATTTTGGGTGGCCAGCATAAGAGGCTTTGAGCCACAGCCTGCTGAACCGTGAAGCTTCTGCAAAAAATCCTTCCCAAGCAGCGAGCCAGTTTTTGTCCTGCCACCTGGATGCAGCTGGGGTGTAAATGACGATGGGAAAAGGAAAGGGTGGGTGGCGATGATTGCACCAGTCTGTGTGAGACCTCTGGCATTGTCCTCATTTTTGGTTCTGATGCTTTCTCCTATCCATTGGAGCAGATTTTCAAGACCTCGCTACCACAGCTGTGGCGTTGCGTGGGTTGCATAGTTGCATACCAGCCCGGGAATGTTAAACAGCGTTATAATGGATTCTTATTTTGACCCCGTGATTTAAAACAAACTCTCTAACATGTGGTTGTGGCTCGCGTGTTGTCACTTTACAGCACTTGCAGTTTCAAAACAGATGACTGAAATCGCAGTGGTTTTTAAGAGCACACTTGCTTTCTCCCCGAGGTCTTCCTCCTCGTGACATGGTTCCCTTCCCTGGTGCCTSCAGTCCCGCAGGGCCCAGATGGTCTCTCCGCACGTGCAGTGCCTCCCTTCCCCAGAGCCTCTGCTACGGAGCTGCTGCTCAAGGATCAGATATTTCAAACGTTTACATTGCTGCAAATGAGCTTCCCGTGGCGTTTAGCCTGAGCTTGGGTGAGGTTAACGGTCCCGTTGCAGCACAGAGGCGGCAAAGCTGAAGATGAGCAGCGGAAACATCGAATTTGTCTTATCGTGCTAAGATTTATAGTGTTTGCTGTCCTGTGTCTTACCCTCATTTAAAGTACACACTTAGGCATGGCTTGTTGATATAAAGCATGCCAAATCTCTGTTGCTGAATTTATGGGCGAGACACAGGGCCAAAGTCCTGTCTTARCTGCCGTATGGGATTTCCTTTAATAAGTATGGTGGAGCAATGGCTTATTGGGACTTTGGGGCCAGATCCTCTCCTGGAATAAATAAAGCTAAGCTCATTTACAGCAATTGAGCATTAATCTCTATAAGACTCTTCTGAAGATACATTGAAGTGAATGTAACGAGGAAGAAAGCTCATTATTTTCCAAGAGAAGTGACAGATGAGAGCGCATTTCCACTGCGCAGTTACCATTGCTCTTTCTTTTTAATCACATCACTGAAAATGTTTAGTGGCCACTGTAATGGCAGTATTTGTGAATGGAAGCTGGATGTATTCAAAAGAGTGTGAGTCCGGCAATTTTMCTTTCTTACAGTAAATCTTGCCAAATACCTAATTTTCAAAGATTAGTCTCCTGAAGCGTGGGGCTGAGGGTATGGTTGGCTGGAGGACATTAACAGCTCAGTAATGAAACACTGATGTATAAAATGGTAATTGATCCCGGGAGCACCGCGAGCGCTGAGCCAGATCACATTATGTGCAGATTCCAGCGCGGCGACGGAAACTATACAAATGTTGGCAGAGAGGGTTAAATGTGGGATTAACTAACCGCATTCTGCAGAGATGGTACTAAAATGAAATACACTGTGTTCAAAATTTTGGGGGTGGTTCTTTGGAGAAGTGGTTTTCCATGCAGGTCAAACCTCTATGCATTTGTTTCACAGATGCAGCTGGAGGTGGTTTCTTGGTTAGAAAGGACTGCTGCGATTTATTGATAAGTCCAAGTCTGACCAGTCCCAAAAAATTCACTTTGGAAGCTAATGGTATATTTTATGCACCTATATATGTTATGTTAGTTGTGCAGACCCTTTTAAGCATATTGCTTTCTGAGGAAAACTTACCTTTTCCGTGTCGAAAAGGCTGCTGCAGCACTTCAGTTCCAAAATAATAATAAAAAAAAAAAATCCCCACCCTGCTGCTGTTTTTAGACATTTGCCTCTGGCCTGTATGACTCCTCTCTCCATCAAGTCCTAACAAAACTGGTTCTGTGTGGGTAGTTAAGCAAGCAAGACACAGCAGTTGTGACAATGGATTTCGTGCCCCTAGGTACGCTGGGGGCCGGTGCTGGAGCTCTTCTGTGGTTTCTGATCTACCTGGAGTAATGGTGGCTCGCTGTCCCCATGGGCTGCTGTAGTTGCAGGTTCGGGGCTTCCCATGTCTGTCGGCTTGTTTGGAGACTATCCAGAGTCCTTTGTGCTGCACTGAGGGTGGGAGGGTCCCTGAAAAGACTCTTTCATTTCTCTTTTTTTGGGGGTGTGTGTGTGTGTGTGTGTGTAGCATCTGTGGGGTTTATATGGGGGCATCTAAACTCTGCATGTCTTAATCCTAATACAGAAGCTGTATGAGAGTGTGCTCACCGTAGACTGGACCCCACCATATCTCTGCCGTATTCCCCATCCGGTGCGTGTGATCGGTGGTGCTTACAAAATACTTCTTCAACCCTTCCAAGGCAGTAAAAATCACCAGTGTGGGCGGGACAAAGATCCTTCCTTCATCAAAAACTTGGGGAAGTTGAAGCTAGGGTAGTAGCCAGCCCCTGGTGCAGGAGGAAGCAGTGTGCCTGGGGCAATTAGCTAATTAACTAATCTTTGCTCCACTTTGTGCCACTCTGGAGAAAACAAAACAAAGCAAAACTCTTTGCCTGCAGAGGTTTAACTGAAAGCGGTCTCCGTGTAAGGGTAATTTTGGAAGATGTGCAGGTATCGATTCCCAGAAAGGGGAGGCATCAGTCCTGCTCCCCGCCAGCCGCGGTCACGTTATTGCCAGTTGGGCGGTAGAAATTCCTGACAGATGAAGTGACAGACCGTTTTCCAAGCTGCTRGGTAGTCTCCAAGATGGGCTGCAGGATCTTACTCTCTTGATTTCTTTCAACAATTGCCTGTTGTGTTTGAAAACAATTGCTCAGTTCTCCATCTTAACCATGGCAGGACTGTAAGTTAGGCCACTTTTAAATTCTTTTTTTCTTGCATCGCTGAATCTTAAATCTGGTGGAAGTTGGTAGTTCTGCCTCCCCTGCTGGAGTTGAGATCCTGCACTTGCATCTGTGTTGGGTTTGGGAAGCGCGGTGATGCGGGTTAGCATCAGACTGGGAGGTTGGGTGGCGGGGCAGTGAAGGCATGATGGGGTGGCATGAACATGCTTGTCTGTTTGCTTAAGATCCAGCAAACTCCAGTGGCATGGGATGACAGCGAGGGCACCGAGTCTTTATGCGCTTTAACTTGCGCTTGCTAGAGTTTGCACGTACTTATAGACATTTTGTGAARTTATAGGGTGGTGCTGCTGCAGAGTGCGTGTCTATCCAGCATGTAACACAGCCCACAAATACAGYATCCTGAGCTCCAGTCACTTCAGGTAGTAACAGTTATATGCTGCTGCAGAGTTTCACGGTGGTCTGAGTGTTGCTTGTATTGTCTTAGCCTAACCTCACAGGGAAACGGGGGTTTTAAATACGCTGCAAGTACCACCAGTGTCCTGTGAAGCTGTTTAATAATTGATATTTATGAGCACAATTGGAAGCACAATTGTTACGGTAAGTGCAGTAGATCTTCAGTTAATCAGCGTGCCTTCAGTGAGCCCCGGCAGCCTGCGTGCAGAGTGGGTGATGATGCAAATTAAAACCCCGCTTCCGAAGGCAGGTGGGGATGCCGCGGCACAGCTGGTCGAGTTGGTAGAGCTCTCCCTGGTTTCCGAGCTGCTGGAGTTGCGAGAGGATTGCCACCCCTGTTAAAAAATGCAAATGGCAGGAAATGTTTGTTTTGATTTGATTCTTAATCCCGCTGTATTTTTCATTACAGTTGTTGRCTGTGGGTTTTTACGTTACTTGGTTTGGACAAGAGTTAGCCAAATGAGTGTCTCGCTGGCTCTCCCTTTCCCATTCTGYCTCACTACATTGTGCTGTTTGCGTTATAAACGTCCCATGATGATGTTTAAATCCAAATAAACAGAGTTGTCATGGCAATTCAAAGAAAAATGGGGAAGCAATTTTGTTRTTCTTGTATAATGCCTTGAACGATGCCATGTTCATAGAAACTTCAACTATGGGTGGGATAATGTAACTTTTTTTCAGAAAAAATAATGAAATCTGAGTTTGGTGGATAACCACCGAGTAGTGATAGAGTAAAATTGTTGCATGTCATACTTGCAGCCTTTTGGTACATTGCAGCCTCTGAGAGTTCCTTGTACATTTGTTTTGGGTTCCACTCCACCTCCAGACTGTGCCACTTGCTGTGTGATTTGTGGTGGGTYGCTTCTAGTCTCTCTGATTGCCGCTCAGTAAATGAGCAAAGAGTTGCTATTTTCTTCTYCTGACAGCACCGTGGCCATCACCAGCTGACAGATGCTCGTGAAGTTAGGTCAGTGGTGCTCCAATGCCAGATGATTGTAGTTAAAAAAATATTTATAACTGGATAGAGCTTTTTTTTTTTATTTTATTCTTTGGGCATTGATTGATTGACTTTTAGCTGAAGCCAGTACATTTTTTGGACAGATGAAAAACAGTTTTTTTGTGAGAATTCTTCTTGTGTCTGTTTGCTTTAAGAATGCTTTTAATATTTGGCTCAAAGGAATTTAATCTTTTTTTTTTTTTCCATCAGAAGATGATAATTTTATAGCATGTTGTACATTAAAGTTAATACAGGTATTCAGACTGTATGAAAGGTTTTTTGTATATATGTTTTTAACAGAAAAATACCTTGCATGCCAACAATGCCATCAGCTCATTCTCTCCCTTTACTTTGTTCTCAGATCAGTTCAGTTCTTTAATCTTTTACAGACGTACTTTCTTAAAAGCAGGATTGTAAGTCTGTGGTTTATATTATAGTTCTATTTTCTTGAACAAATCTTATCTCAGCACATGTACATTAAATACAAACTGGGCAAATGCAAAGTATAATAAGTAACTAACAACAACTGTTTTAGTGCAGACATCATAGAAATAAGTTATGTGTGTATTTTAGAATGTCTGCTAAAATTTGAACATGGGCTAATTGCTGAAAGTATTGGAAGGATTTGAATATGAAGGAGAGAAACACTAAATACGCAGCAACACTAAATATGCAGCTAAGTTGGGGAAAATGCAAAATAAAAAAAGGTGTGGTCATTGTCATCCATTAGCAGTGTACCTCCACGAGGATTATCAGGGGCTTAATGCAGAAGTCATTTGATGAAATTTGTTGTGTGGTAGGCAAAGGTCAGACTAGATAATTGCAGTGATCTCTTCTTAAAAGCTATGARTCGGATAGCGCTAGCCATGTGTTTCCAGCAGTATAGGACACAAAATGTGGAAAATCCTTATACTGAAGAGTTTGTAATCCAAACAAGATAGATACAGAATAAACAGGATGTGCCAGAGAACTCCAGAGAGGAAATGACTGGGATGTGGTTGTTTGTGAAAATGTAGTCTTTGAGAGAGCACTGTAGATTTATAACCTCTGRGCATCGTGTAAGAAATGAGCGGAGAGGAGGACTTTGAATGGACGGAATAGTGTATAGAAGGAAAAATGATGAAAGGGATTTTATACATTGGGAAGAGAGGGGAATGGAAAAAGACCACAAGGATGGGCCAGTCGGTTTCCTCGCTGGTGGAGGGGAGAAAAATGAATAAAGGTTGCTTGGACCTTAAATAGGGCTGATTTCGATCTGGACTTCCAAGGCAAGGCTGCTGAGTGAGAGTTATTTGCATCCGACGGTGTCCATGGTCCGCGGTGTCTGGTACCCAGGCTGGCGGCGATGCTGAGCTTCGGTCTGCTGCTCCACTCAACCCACCTCTTGCAGGCAGGGCTAAGTGTGGGTTTAGACCCTGCAGGTACAAAAGTCCTCTTATCTGTTGGCAAGGGGAAAAGATGGAAGGGGAGCCATGTGCCCTGGGAATGGAAGTGGGTTAAGGACTGGGTTTTTAGCTGTTTCGAGCTTGAGCATCTGAGGTTGTGGCCCCAAACCTAGGCTGTGGCAACCAACTATAAGAATCCCCATTCAAAACAACCACATCTCAATCCATTTTAATATTAAAGATGTAAACCGAGGAAAATAAATGGCCTCTTCTAAGTGATTAAAGATCTATTACGACCGCTGCTAAGTGCGAGCAGTGCCTTTAATGCTGGCATGCCTTCTGTCTCTTGCCAGCATGTGCTGCCACAGGTATGTGTGAATAGGTGCCTGCTTTGTAGATGCAGTCATGGGTTTGTGTGCAAAGATCAGACCCATGTGCGTGACCAGGTGTGAACTCAACAGGGATCACTTGCCTCACTGGGACCTCTGGACAGAATTACCGTCTGAATAGGTAAGACCGTTACAGTCTATATTGTTCTGTTTAAAGTATCTTTTAAATGGCAGGGGTTCCACATGATAGATTCTGTTTTCCATGTGCATTGAAAGCATTTTAAAACTGGTTTAAAATATCATCGATATTAATTTTACTGTATGGATGCATTTTAAAAAAATATTAAGAGCAGAGAAAGGAGTCTTTGGGAGCATGCCATATGCTGCCACCTATCAAATGCCAAAATTTGTTAGCAGACGAGGCTTTTGGATATCTTCTCAGCGGTCAGAGGATTCAGAGCGGTTTCTGCCTTACAACGCAGGGTGTGAGATTCCTCTGGGTGCTGTAAATCTTTTGCATTTGCAGAGGGATGGATTGCTTTAACTGGAAGAGATGAGCGGTAACACAGGCATGCACCCCCTCGCCCCCCCATGCACAGTTGAAGACCGGCATGATGTATGGGTGACTTGCAGAGATTGAAGAAATTGCAGGGATGGCCAGGAGCAGGTAGGCATGAGCTCTGTGACTGTGGCAGGAGGCTGGTGAGAGCCTCCATGGGGTGATGGCCAGAAGATAATTTTTAGACACCATAATAGTGAGAATGTTGGGCCACTTAGCAAATACTCATGAGAAACCACTCCAAAAATGTACGCATGTGTGTGTGCAGGCAGGGGAGGTTTAGGTAAATAGCTCCTGAGGGTGGTCTATGAGGTCTGCCTTGCGTCTCCAGTAACAGTCTCCAGTTGAGGTAAGACTGATCATTTGGGGTCAAAAGTCATACAATCTGTGCTGTGACTTTTTGGCTGCTCTCCTCTCTAACTGCATGTTGACACCATGAGAGGGACCTTACACACAGAACATTTATTTGGTTGTTGGCCCATACCAAAATGGTTTAAATTCCAGCCATTATTGATCATAAGTACTAAATTATTTTCCCAGATCTTTTTTTCACCATTGAAAGAAATGAAATACTCCACTATTCATCGTTTTTCCTCTCATTGCAATGGAGAGTATGGTTATATAGCATCTACCGATCTTTTAAAGTCCTGCGCTCTGGAGGACCTCATGGTTGAAGTGCTAACTCGGTCTTAATCCAAAGGTTTAGATCAAGGTCCCATTGCATTGCTCCCTTGTGCATGAGTTGGAATCTATGTTTCTGTGGGACCTGGGGCGAGCACATGATGAGGATGCTGCTGACGGCGAGAGCGACGGGGGATTCCCTTCTCGTCCGGCTGCCAACTGCTTGGCAGAAGAAGCAGAAGTCAAGGAGTAAGCCAAAGCAAGGCCTAAATTGTCCTCAAAGCACTGGAGAAGACTGTTGGCCTGGTTATTGATCCTTAGCTAAAGGGAGAGCATTTGTCTTTTTTGGCAAGGCAAAAGTCCCATGAAACTGTCCAGATCAATCCGTCTGCTTTTTGCTAGAAAAGCAAAATTCAAATGAGACGTTATCTGCATGGTTTGTATATTTAGRAGTTGCATTAGTTATCCTAATTAGCTTCATTTCTTGAAAGGAATGCTCTTGATTTTACCCCTTGTGCCATAAATACARTCTGGAACGAGTCTGTGAAAATAAATAACACATTGATAAGGTTCAGGCAACGACTTCTGAGTGCTGTGGTTCAGCAGCATCTGTCACTGTGACCATTCCTGTCTCGCCTTCTTGGGACCCTTCAGATGATCTTTCTTGGACTTCAGCTCGTAGGAGCTACCATTTTAAAAAGCAGTCCACGTGATTAAGAGGTATTGCTGTCTCTGATAATATTTGGTGCAGCTTACGCTTGTCAGACACTGGAATCTATTTACTGAATTCTTTTCAGACAAGTCTTTTTTGGCACTTTGCAAAGTTTCCTTCCATGTGTCCTCACTGGCTGAATGCTAATTTATTCAGAAAGGCTCAGCTCCAAATACAYGAGACAGTATTTTCAGTGTTTCCTACTGTCTGGACAGCACTGTGTTTGGAGAATTCATGCCTCCTCTCTCCTTCATGCCCTTAATTTCCTTTGGTAAATGTGTGATGATGTGACACAGACAGTCTATATACTTACATTAAATGACATTGTATTGTAACGGGAAAATGGATCTCCATTGATAGCCTCTCCGTAGGGAAACATCGGATAAGCTCATTGTATCAGTACAATAAATACAGTCAAAGTGCCTTTGACAAATGACATCTCTGAATTTTCTAGTCCTTAGTGATTCCTCTGGCCTGGAGGATACAATGAATTAGCTGATCTCAGCTGAATTGTCCTAAATATCCTGGTTATTTCTGATCTCTCAACCAGTAGCAGAAACAAGAGGAAAATTGTAAGGAGAAACGGATAGAAATTATAGGGTATGCAAGAAGAGAKATTATCAGGTCTGAAGGGCAGTTGTTTCCATTTAGTCTGACCTTTTGTATAAAAAGAAGCTGTAGACCTTCTTGAATGACGTGTGTAACATGTAATCACTTAGTCCAAGCTTTGGGGTGGGATTTTATTCTCCCTTAGTTCAAACACCGTAAGCAGCTCAGATATCCGTGTGGCCCTCGGCATGACAGTGCCTGATTGTTCATGGCAGATTCAATGAGATGTAGAAATGAAACTAAGGAAGTGCTTTTGATCTCTTTTACAATCTAGGAAATAAGGCACAGTGTCCCCGGTCCCCTACCCATGAAAGTGCTTAGTTTGAGCACTGTCCTAGCACCAGGTATGCTTTACAGTATAACTTACGTGTGTAGCCTGGACTCAGTCTGTGTTTCCCAGGGCATCTCAGCTGCTTTTGCAGCACATGCTCGATGCCGGTGCTGTCCTGGTTGGGTCGGGAAGCTCGGTGCTGATCTCATGCCTGGACCTGCTGTTGTAATTCACAAACTTCGTGTTCTTAGACCTAATTCCCYGCAGGTCTGAATGGTGAGGTGATCTCTGGGTGTGCCGACCAGTCATGCATGTATGCACAACAGGGACTGCRAGCAGGTGAGCTCTTGTGGCCACTCTTTAATTAAAAAAAAAATAAAATGGTTGGAGGAGGTCACGCCTGGCTTTCTGTGTAGTAGCTCTGTGGTTGGGGCACTTGCTCAGGGACAGTTGCGTGGGAGGATGTTATTAAAGCCTGAATCCAAATGTTTTCTGTTTCATAGTGTAGATTTTGCCTTTTTATGAGAGGGAAGCTAGATGCATCCTATTAATTAGCTGTTGATGTTCCTTTGTTGCATCTGATCTGACTCAATGCCTCCTCATCCCATGTTGAGACCTTTGGCAATAAAGGTTTTCTTGGCAAAGACAAGATCTTATTTCTTGGGAATCGGGTCATTCAGATCAGTTAGGAAAGGGAGCAAACCAAAGCTTTTGAATTTAAGGAACTCCTACAAAGGTGTCTTGTTTTTCACTGGGTGATGTCTTAGCTAGGTCACATGTAAATCTGTCTTTTCGGTTTGGTAATCCTTGTGAGATCCTACTAGTCAACCAGGTTTGCGTTTGAAGAAAAACAGGCAATTAAGTGGGGAGGCATTGGTTTCACCTGCCTACCACAAAGAGCTGGCTGATGTCCTCCCAGTAAATTATAGCTTGCAGGAGGCAGTGATTCGTCTTTGCAAGCACAAGAGGGAGAACACTTGTTTGGCAAAAGCAATATTCAGGCCTGTTTGCACACTTATTATTTTCCTGTGGAAACTCAGGAACGGATTAGCACATGGTGTTTCTCCTGAAGCCTCCAGAGAACCCTTTCAGAGGGAAACGGGAATGTYGTTTTTCTCCTCCCTTTCCCTTGGTTGTGGTCACGTTTTCTCACACTACCCCTGTGCTGCTGCCAGTGTTTGTCTGGGCACATGGTCAAACAGGTCAAGGGTGCAATGCCATTGAAAACAAATCCTCTTTGCTACACTCCCAGGTTGGTTTTTCATAGAATAGTCCAGCTTGGAAGGGACCTTGAAAGATCATCTGGTCCAACCTTTTGTGGGAAAGGGAGCCTAAATGAGATTATCTAGCACCTTGCCCAATCACATCTTGAAGACCTCCAGCGGTGGGGATTCTAGCATATCCSTGGGGAGGACGTAACTTTTAGTTGCATCACTTCCCTGGTTTGCTGATGGAGTGGCTGCGTGTGCCCTGGTCCTGGCACGTGGATGGGGGTCCAAAAGCGTGTAGGSATAGCACCGTGGTAGCTGTCCTAATCCTGCTTCTGCTCTCAGCTCTGCCATGGATTTGCTGTATGGCCTCGGGCAGGTCCTTTAATCCCATCACAGGTTTGTCCATGGCACAATGGAGATAATGCTGGTGACCTGTGTGKCACATGGGGATGCATCGAGTTTTGGGTAATCCAGTTTAGCATGTGGATTAATACTGGATGAGAGCCGAGCCCATTTTGTTGGTGAAACACTTGTTTGTTTCTCGTCTCCTCATGGCTCCGGGGCCATGGGGGAGCCTGTGTATGTGTGGGGTATGTGCTAGCATCACATCCCAGTGGAGGGACCGGTGAAACCTGGAGCAGCGTGGGCTGTGAATTACGTCCCTATGGGGGACCCGAGGCGTGGGCTTGTTTGAGGGGTGTGCACTGGTGAGRAGGACATCACAGAAACCCTACATGACTGTGAAAGTAAGTGTGGCTGTTGTGAAAATAGCCACAACAAACTGGATTAAACTTAAGAGGAAACTGCTCTTATTCACTGCTGAATGATGAGCAAAGTGAATTTTGGCCTGTGAATATCATGATGTGATTTATTAGTAATCACTTCCATAGTGTTTCTCATCTATAGATCTTAAGTGGCAATTAGTATGAAGGCGAGAAAGTGTTATTCTTATTTTATTGAGGCACAAAGACATCAAATGACCTGCTGCAGGGCATTTCATGAGTCAGTGGTAGGGTTGGGCATAATGCCTGCTTTGAGGAGGATAATTTTTGTACGATTGGTTTGCGTCTGCCAGTGCCAGTTGTGTATGTGATTTGGTTAATAATTGTGAACATGACTTGAAATTTTATGGAGTTGTTCACTGATGGTGAGTCGGAGTGTTGCCAGGACTTGCTGACAGTAGAGGCTAATTCATGCTAATCTGTAGGCTTGGTATAATTTAATCGAATTCATCTCGAGTAACACGTTTTAAATTCCAGTGCCCATTTCCATTGCTCTATTTAACGAATAGATACCTGCACGTTATAATGGAAAATACAAAAAACCCTTCAACCCTTAACAGCTCTGTAGGTGTCCTAGCTGTTGCTAAAGTAGTCTGCTGCCTTCTTGAAGCACACAGCTTACACTGGAGATGGTTTTCCTCCTTGTCCAATTAAGCCAGATAATTAAATCTCCCTTTTYAGTCATAGCCTGCATTTTTAATCCTGTAACTGAGCTCGGCCTGCCAGAGGAAGTTCTCTGCATTTCTCAACACAGCGGATCCCTAGTAAACATGGCATTAAATCCAGTCCCAYGCTGCGTCTCTGTATTCATCTGTCTTTTCTTGACCTGGTATTTCTATGCTGGGTGTTTCCTGTGCTAATAGTTATTTTATTTAAATGCCAGATGCACTGTGATTATACTTTTAGCTCAGAGTATAGGGAGGTTTTTTTTAAGTGTTAGATTTAGTTACATGTACTTGATATTTAGTGTACAAGCACAAAGATGTTTTGACTGAAGCTGCCTAGACCCAATTTGACAATCAAATAAAAAGCTAGAGGTTTCAGGAGTGAAATGGTAACATCTCTTCAGCAATACTAATCAGTTCCTTGCTTCTGTATTCATTGCATGTCCTTTGTTTGATGGTGGAAGCTTTTAAATCAGCCCTTGCGTCTTACCTGAAGGATGTTTTGCAATTGCTGAGTGTAGGTGTAGGGGATGACGTGACAAGGAGATAAGCTGAAGAACTTGCAGCCCTGTGGGGCTTTACACGGTGATGTTTGATGACTTTGATATACCAAACAAAATTTGAAGGCACTACAAATARTCCTTCACTTCATGGGTAAAGAAATTACAGACATCTCTTCCCATTTGAAAGTTCACCTTGAACTCTGATACAGAAATGGGGAAGAGCGGGGACTTCTGAACTGTTTCTTTCTCCATACCTGTAGCATCTCCTTATGGAAGCTGCTTTTGGAACTAGATTCAAATAGTTCTTTACTGGTTTCATTTTCAGCTGAATGTGCTGTGTGAGAGGGGCAAAGCTGTACACAAGAGACTACTTAAACAGAGATGTGCAAAAAAAMCCATGCAATACTTGAATTGCTTTCTAACACTTAAAACCGAAGACTCAGATTCCTTAGCTCTTACTGGAGCTCTTTGCTCAGGTCAAACTGAGGCTGTGAATAAACGATGTTGGTAGGATCTTTCCACGTCTGTACGAAAAAGACAGTCAGGAGAGCATGTTTTTGAGCAATGGTGGTTCTTTGTCTTCCGTTGGATTGTTGGGTGTAACCTCTGGCATTTGTGTTGTKCCTGGAGCATCTAGAGACCTCATCTGGAGTTACTGTTATTTGTGCTGCGAAAATGCTTTGGTAGATTTGTGAATCCTCACACTAAGGCCGTGGGAGACCTGTCTGYGGGCAGGTATTGCTGATCAGTTATACTGGATCTGTGCATGCCTGGATCACCTCACACTTCCAATTTGATGCAGATCAGGCATGGACATTTGTTAGACTAGCCAGTGCACATAATTTACACTGGATTCATACTGTATGCAGAAGGACAGATGATACCTGACATTATGGCCTTATATATCTCAGCATATAGCTAACCCTTCAGCCTTTTTCTGGGGGGGTGGTCATTAACCTTGCAGGAGCTGCAGTAGCTTGGCCCTTTGCATCGTGTGGTTGGTGCAGTTTTAACCCCATTTGCTAGGAAGTAACGCTAGATTTCCTTTTCTTGCTAAAGGGTGGCCTGAAGAGCAGAGTARATTATGCTGTGGGCAAGTCTATATGCTTACAGTTGGAGTGCACAAAGCCAGCTTGGACACTTCAGCCTGCAACATTGGTGCATCTGTGATCTCTATATCATAGTGCTCCCAGCTCCCATTTGTGTCAGCAGAAGCCCTTCTGCCCCCAGTATGACAATGGCTGTGATGTATGGGGTTTGTGTATGTTTATTAGGTCTCATTGATTACTGTCTGTTCTGAAGACAGATTATTAATTAGCACAGCAAATTGCTAGAGAGGGGGTGTGTGTCRGGAGTGGTGCTGGTATCGTCTGCTATCACATCTGGAAGAGATTCAACAAGGGATGCAGCTGTCTGCCATATAGTTAAGAATGAGGTCAGGTCAACAGTACAGATGGAGACTTCTTTTCTAGTAAAGGGAAAAAAATGAGAGTTTAGAGCAAGGGGAGAAGTACAAATAAGAAAGCCAAAATATCCCCCAGTTTTTAGGACTTGTTCCAAATGGGCAGTGCTGTTAAAGTAAGAGTTGGCTCCTGTGTTATGTGTATTGGGAGAGAGCTTTCAAACAACTGCGTCGGTATCTCATGCTGTTCCTTTCCAGATTTTTTTTTTAAGGAATGCTGTCTTCTCCCTCTCCACTTATTAACTGTTTTCTGTGAGGAAAAACCTCAGTGCAAATCAGTAGCTCAAAAAAAAAAATCTTTGCCAAAACATAACTTTAAGGGATTGGATGCTGGGGATTAGGTTTTGCTTCCCACCTATGGTGATTTCAGGGCTTTTGCGGGCTGGGGGTACAGCTTGGAAATACCGTGGTCCTCCATCCAAGGGAAGCCCTGATGCCTGGTTATTCAAGGGTACAGGGAGGAAGGCACCTGGGAAAGCCTTGTCGGTATGTGGGCTGCTGGCATTGCGCAGCACAGCCGTACCAGGTGCTGCCTAGAAGTGACACTGCACTGACAAGGAATTATTTGGSTTATAGAAATGAGAATTTCTGGGGCTGGACTGCACCATGGAGCAGGGAGAAGACAGGGGCTTTTTTTCCTGTATTTTCTGCAAGAGAAAGGCAGACCCGAAGCATAGCTGGGACTAACGGGATCCTGAGCTGAGCTTTGCAGCTTTCCCCTACATCTGCGGCAGGCTGACCAAAGCTCTACTCTTGGATTTGCCTGAATTCAGGGTGTGTCATTGATTTGTTCTGGATGGTGGCAGTTTCTCTGACTTCAGTGCAGTTTTCAAAAAAGGGAGGGAGTGTGTTTTTCATCTCTTGCAAAAATGTGTTGACTATATCATCAYTGAATATCCTTCCCTGATTTTCGTTGAGGAGAAGGCTAATCTGACTTTTCTTTAATTCAGGCACTGGTAACTTGCTCTCTTTTTATTCCTCCACAAAGAATTCTGGAGTTCTGATTTTACAGAATTAGAGGTAAAAATTAGTTCTAATTTTTAGAACTAAAATTCTACCATTTCAGTTATACAGGTGCTGTTCATGTCATGCTACAAAGAAAATACAAGAATCTGAGCATGTCCCTGTAGTTACTAAACGTTTGCCATTGTGGATAAAATTGGGGGGAGGAGGAAAAGCCAGACCGAGCTAGAGGATGATCAAAAGTCCAAAAGGTCTCAGAAGCCTGTGTGCCTGGAAGAGTTTAAAAATGGGACACCGATGTCAAAGTCACTTTGGTGCTTTCAGATGTGCCATCCCCAGAGTTCAAAGGACCCTGGAGCCACAGATGAAGCAGGCTGAACCTGGGAATGGCGTGGGTTGGGAACAGTTTATAACTGCAAATTGTCACTTAATTTTCTTGTTGTTATTGTCATGCAATTAAAGTCATGGCCATTGAGCTAAAAGATGAGGGTGTTTGATTGGATTTTGGGGTCTGTAATCGCTGCTGTGATGTTGCTGCCTGGAGGCAGGGACTTGCAAACCAATTTTTCCAATAGGAGGATTATAGCTGAGGAGGGAGTGCTGGATTTAAAGAAAGAAAGTTTAAAATTGTCATATAGTGATTTCCACTCAGATGAAAAAGCAGAGGATTATAAAGCTTTTGMAAAAAATAATAGAAAAAAAATAGCATTGTTAGAGGACTGACAATGGAAAAGTCGCTCTCGGGGAAAAAAAGCTCTYGGGATTTGTGTTGTGAAAGGATGGTTTCCCACAAGTATGGGGTGAAGTGAGCTCCCAAAAGGCATGGCAGGCAGCTCTCAGGGCTGTGCATCTCTGAAATGTTCCTCCTGAGAGGGGTTTTCTCAGCTAAACTGGTGGCTGAGTTGCCGTGGTGTGGGGCTGCTCTCAGGAGCCCCGGCAGCAGTGTACCCCCCCTGGGCTCAGTCTGAGACCAGGGACTTTATGCACTTTGTGGGTTGTTTTTTTTGTCATTAATTGTGTTTCGGACCCTCACACTTTCACTTTATGCAAAGAGGTCTTTCCTTCCATCCTTGTTGAGGCTTGGACGTATTTTTTGCAGCTGGAGGGGACACCACGCTGCCTTGGGGTGGGTGCTGGGGACAGAGGACTTGTGGCTGGGGCGGAGAAGCGAGAAAATAAGATGGACAATATGGAAACTCGGAGGCGTTTGAAGAATGAGGGGAAATAACATCCTTCTCTCCATATTCCCCCGATGCTGCCTTAATCCATCGGGTCGGGAAGGGACTCAGATGCTCATTTCAGACCCTTTCTGTGTTCCCGTGCATTGAACTTGGTGTGCTGTAACGTGCTAGCCAAGTAGCAGGGCGCTCAGGTGAGACAGGGAAATCCAGATTTGTTTCCTTGCCCTTTTGAGGCCTTTTTATGTGATTTACCCAGGACCATTTTGGGCCTGATTTTCTAAAAATCAATGGTATTGAGGCATCTGAACGTTTTTCACTGTTGCACTCCTTTGGGTCTCTCTGGCTGAGTAGCCCATGTTTGACTTGGATCAGAACATGAAGCAGTGTCAGAGGCTCCGATACTCCCTGATAAGGGCTGATGTATTGAGTCATGGTAACTGTAAAACATCTCCATTTTGTGATTAAATTTGATTTATGTTTATGGTAGGAATTTAAAATACCACCTTTGTGAAAACAGCTTCTTTCAGGAGCGTGTGTGCCTTGGGACATAAGGATTTAAGGATGCCTGTAGAGCATTGTGAACTGGAAGGGTAACAGCTGTAAGTATTAATTGTTACACAAGGAAATGTTTTTTCACTAATTGGCAGAAATGGGTTTAACAAGATAAAGCTGGGTCAGACTACTGCATAGCATGTGTGAGGCCGAGCAGTAACCCCTGGCGTAAAACACACACGCATGCACATCGAGTTTTGAGATGCAAAAGTAGAAGTTGATGCTTTGCTAAATTTTTTCCCGATGCTAATTGAATTACTGGGGGGTTGTGAAAACCTGTGGAAAGAGAGGGGCATGGCTCGAGGACCTAAGCCGGCCAGCATCGCCAGGTGTTGGTATTTCCGAAGAAGGTGGAGTCTCTGGGAGTTTGCGGAGGCTGTGCTGAGCCCAAGCCGGGGGGACCAGGTGAGCGTGGGAGTCCGGCCGGGCTGACAGCCCCAGGGACCTGCAGGATGCTTTCCGAGTTCACACGCGCCAGGTAACGGCGCAGGTTGCTAAAATCCTTGAGGGTACAGGAACGATTCAGTTGATACCTGCTTTCATGCTGCTGGCAAGGAAGCAGCAACACTGACCCAAGCAAACCCGAACCCTGAGCTTTGCTTCAGACCAGGGATCACCGCGGTGCAGCCAGCTGTGGGTTTTTTTCTTTGTATTCAGCTTTTAAAATTCTTTGGACAGAAACATTATAGCACGAGCCTGTATCTCCAAGGACATTAGTCTGTTGAGACACTTGGCAGGAGCGCAGAATATCTGAATGTGGAGTAACTTGCTTTTTCATTGTATAAAACCTTATGTAAACACATTGTTTGGATCATTGGGACTCGATTATTTAACTTTTTTCTCTATGGTTCGAAAAAGAACAAAAAAAAAAAAGTCCAAAAGGAAAAAGAAGCAAAACACTACTTATTTTCCTGGTRTGTCCCTGTAACACTTTCCAAATGTAAAAGCCTCTTAAGATACRGAAAAGCAGCAATACTCTTTATACKGCTTTTATGAAAAGACTGATCAAAGCAGCACAACGGTGCTTGGCTTTATTTAGCGTTGATGACTGCATTAATGTCAGGTTGCTTATTATTTTACTGAATTCAAAAGTTGTGGGCTCTGCAAAGCATAAAGCCGGCTAAGGCTGTGCTGTGTGCTTGATTTATATTGTATTTTGTGCCGCGCTATCACAACACGTTTTGTGCTCTGATGGCTGCATTTCTTTGTCAGTCATTTGGAAAGTCTACTTTGTGTTTGTGGCTTGTCTGTCTTTATTTTTCTCTTTTTTTTTTTCTTTTTGTGCTCTGATGGCTGCATTTCTTTGTCAGTCATTTGGAAAGTCTACTTTGTGTTTGTGGCTTGTCTGTCTTTATTTTTCTCTTTTTTTTTTTCTTTTTTT